>JABFQM010000280.1:0-41826 GCA_022816865.1 Zelostemma sp. ZL-2020 | reverse complement strand
GAACGAAAGAGGCGCTCCGGGGAAACGGACTCGGGATTGGAAGACACGATGGAGTCGACCGTTTCCAACTCTTTGGAGCCGAGCGAAATCGAGAACCAAATCAACGAGGATGACGACGATGAAGACGAGCTCGACGATAAATGGCTGCAGAGCCTGGGCATCGATGACTCTGAGATAAAAAGAATCAATGACACTCAAGTTCGTGTTTTTCGTTGCCGCAACGAAACAGAAGATGACGTTTTTATTTATTTTTAGAAAAAGTTAACTGCTGCGAAGGAGAGCGAGGTGGACAGTTTGAAACAGTCGCTCGTGTTTGTGACAGGGGTCGAAGTGCAGGGACTTTTCAACTTCCTGATCAACTGCAAATCGGCGATCGCGGTCACGGGGCCTTTGGCTGGCATGCCACCGACTTTACTCGCGCCCGTAGCTTTTAAAAGCGCTTCTTTGATGTCGATAAAAGTATTGCGGCGAATTTTTGTAAATCCGTTGAGGATGAGAATGGCAAATTTGAACTCGGTTTTTCGTTTTAGGTGAAACAAAGCGTTGTTAAAGCCGACAAGGAGAAGTATCATTCTCTGGAGTTGAAGGGCGCTCTGCTGCCTCACCTTTTGCCTTCTTTGTGCAATTTGATGAAATCTAGTCAATTGGATCAATTTACAATTAGCTGTGCGCATCTGCAGTCGACCACGGCTTTCTCTCTCAGCAAACACGGCCATGGTAATGAATTTCCCGTGGGAAAATTGAGTATGGGAGTATTGGAATACATGATTTGCATTTTTAGAACGAGTCGAAGTTGAGCAGACTGAAAAGTTGCCACAGAGCGTATTTGGACAAGAAAATCTCAGTGATTGCGGATTCGGTCGAGAAGTACTGGCGCATTTCTGCAATTCGGATCCGTCTCGAATCCAGATTCTCGAGTGCTTGAAATTCTCGGATGATTTGTACACCTGGACTTAACGATGTTGGAATGGAGTTATTTTTAAATGAAATTTTGTGTGATCAAGAGTGATGTTTTGCTTGATAATCATTGTACGTCATGGAACGAGAGAGCGTGTGGAATTTTGGATAAAATGTCAAATGTATTGTCTTTTTGTTAAATGCTTTTTGAACATTTCGCTGCAAATCTGTGTACGCGTGGTTTTTAGCAAATGTTTGGTGCGATAAAATCGTACATAATTTGTATCTAAATGTGAATCGGCTTCAAATCTGAATATGAAAAGTTATGTTTTATGTATTTATCGTGATAATCTCAGAATTATAATATTTTGAAATGCGAACATGTTTCGATTTTAAACAAACGAGAAACTAATTATTCGACCAAAGTTTTTCGACATTCGATTCAATGTCTTTGTTCAATTTTTTTTAAATCGCGAAAAGAATTTTCTGAAACGTCGAAGGTATTTACAGTTTACATTTTTCTATGTCAAAAGTTTCCAGAAATTCAATTTGGTAATAGAATTTATACCAAAAAAATTGGCTCCTAATATACAAATGAAAAACTGGAGTAAAATTGTTAAAAATTGTATTATTCATGATCGAAAAATATATTACATATACACATTGCAAAAAGTGTAATATACTGAAAAACCACATTTTTTGTGTGCAATTACACACGATAAAGATTTCTGTACAAAATGCAGTTTCCAGCATTGTGCGTTCATCATTGTCTCGTTGCGTTGCCTCATTTTCTTGTTTTCGTTCTTCGTCTCCAGGAGGTAGAAAATTCATTACTCTTTCGACAATTGATCTAAAAAAAATTCGAAACATTAATAAAAGTCTTCAAATTCGCTTATAAAAATAACGCACCGTTCGCATTAATTTGTTTATCAACAAAATCAGAGTTCTGAGACTCAATAGGCTGCGACAATGTTTCAACAGTTTCCTGTTCTACAAATTCCACTCTTTTCGGCAAGGGATGCTGTTCCGTCACGACATCAAAAGGAATTCCAGGAATCTCATCTCCGTGGGAACCGTCATCCATATATTTCCTCTAAAAATCATCAACACACGATACAAAATCTTCAGAAAGCCTTCATTCCGACTTTTTACCTGGATAAGATCTTCCATCTGCTGATAATCATATTCTTCAGCGCTACGCAGATGCTCGTTCTCGATCTGCCAAGCCAGTTCAGGATTCGAAATTTCGCTGGCGGTGTGTCTTCTGCGCGATGACGGCGGCGACACGGGCGGCGAATGTGGCGCGTTCAAGAGATTTTCAAGGTCGTCGGTGATGCTGGTATAATCGGCCCGCGTCGGCCCTAAAAGTAGCGAGCATCGCCAATTTACGACTCCTCGCTCAACGTAACTTCCCTGCCGATTCAACCCCACTTGAGATTCCGCCCAAGTAACGCTCTTTTGCTGAGCCGCGACAACCGCGGTGTCCACTGCCATCGAAGCCGCGTTTTCCGATTTCGAGCGCGTGCGACTGCATCGTCGCTTGCTCCTTTTCCCGGCGTGTTCATGCGATTCCATTTCCAATTTCAGCTGTTCTTTATCCTCGGTTTTCGCTGAATCGTCTTCTTCAACTTTCTTTTCGCGCTTTTCCTCGTTCGTCGGTACCTAAAGCGAGAAAACCATTATTTCGTCAACGGTTTATCGAATCGTCGACCTTGGTTTTACCTTGAAATGTTCTTGGTCTTCCGAATCTAATGAATCATTGGCATTCGAGGAAAATTTATCGTGAGTGAGGTTTTCTTGAGGAATCACGCCTTCGGAGGATTTCAAAGCCTCCTCATTCGCTGCGGACTTCAGGACTCTTTTTAAGAGTCCACAAGTCGACGGCGCCTGCGATTCCGAGTCGGAAAAAGCCAAGTCGGACTGTTCCGACACCTCGCGCTGTCGGCAGTTTTCTAGATTCGGAGGCGAAAACGCCTGCTCTTCCAGCGCGTCCTTCGTCACGAAACGTTGCAGTTTACCGAGATTTTCCAGCGTTTGTTCGGTCAGTTCTTCCAGCTGACGAATCCGGAACTCGACAGTCTGAAAACACGATTATTCATCGATAATCTCGTTGATTTGAAACTGAAAAAATAGAGAAAACAAACTTGGAGCGAAGCGTTTTGATTGTGCCCCATTTTGTCCATGTCTTCGACTTTCTGGTTCATGTTCTCGACCCGTTCCATGGTGACCTTGACTCGTTCCTCCGTCGACATCTGCAGCTTGAGCTCCTGCTCCCGAAAATACCCGTCGACGCAATCTTCTTCGAAGTCGTACAATCGTTCTTTATCCTCCTCTTCTAAGAAAAGTTTTAAACCGTTGTCTCCGGATTCCCTGGACGAAATATCGCCCGGACTCAGGAACCTCCATAAAAACCGCACGAGCAGGTACACGTGACTGACCACGATAAGTGGGGGCGGTAACACGGGTTTCCTCTCGTATTCCATGACCACCGTAAACCGCTGAAACTTCCAAACTTGATGAGCAATGGCGTTGACTTCGTTGAAAATGTTATTGAAAACCGCAATCATAAGGTTTATCAACAAAATGTAAGAAACCAAGAGATACACGGACATAACGATCGGCACGATCCATCGCCCGGGATAACAAGGCGTCATGTCCGGCTTGTCTCCGCATTCCGGGTAAATCTTGTCCGCGTACACTTCCCCGTACAGCATGAAATACGGCTCCTTTAGAATCTGCAATTTTTACATTTTTTACATCGGTCAAAAGGCTCTCCAAAATATTTCCGACGTACATCTGCGATTATCCCCCATTTGGGTTCCGCGTCGGGGTGTAAAATCGCCTGTCTCGCCACGCCGAAACTCATCAGCACCACCAGCAAAAGCACCACGAAATATATCATGTTCTTCACCATTTTGCCCATCATCGTTACGAAGGGACCTGGAACAACATTAATTAATTTCTTTTCTTTTTTTCAATTCGATGTTTCCAAAGCTACCAAGATATTTGTTGACTCCCAAGTAATTCAGCATCCTTAGGTACCAGTACATGCAATTGACGCAGTAAATAACGCGACCTTGGTCGAACGTTTGCTCCCGTAAACGCAGGACAAGACCGATCGTGAAAAATATAATGGACGCTGCGTCGCACGGATTCCACATGTTCCAAGCCCAGACGCTGAATTTGTGCGAGATCTTTACGGGCTCCGAAGTTATAATCTCGCGTACTTTCTCACAACCCAAGGTAAGAATGTACGCGATCGAGTATATTTCCGCCCACGATGGCTGGCTGTTCATTTCCACGAGGATCGAGTAAGAAAAGAAGACCAGAAATACCGTGTACGCTATCTGAAAAACGACGGTTAATTACTTCGAGGAAAACCCGAGTTTCTGGTACATGATCGACATTTTTCTTACGGTGTTCGCCCAAAACTTAGTAATGGGCGCCGTGTAAAACTCGTAGAGTTTTTTTTTCAGTCGCAATTGACGGTTAGTTTTATTGTTATAAAATTCCGAGAGAAAACTGTAAGCGCGTTGATTGTACTCGTCGATGGCTGCCAAGACTTTTCCGTTTTCGGGATCGGTCGTTTCATTTGCGGGCTCGTTTCCAATCAGCGACTGAAAAAGTAAAAATTAAATTTCAATTCCTGGCTGGGAAATGTTTAGGGATGAAAGAAATGAGGAAACAAGAGCTGGAAAAATAATGAAAACTGTTTCTGGGTCGAGGGTGATTATACCTTGCTACCTTGTTGAATGTTGTTCGCGTAGGTGGCGAGATTCTGGCGCGCGCGGTTCTAAAAACATAAAAACCAGCAGCCATGCGCCCCATTGTCAAATTAGAGGATTAGTCGAACGTAAAAACCGTGCGTTTCACACAAGATTAGTCAAAACTTCATTAGTCAATAGCCAAAACAAACGGCGGGGATGAAAAACTCGAAGATACCTCGACGTCGAGTTCCCCGGACCCGCCATGTTCGGAATCGCTGTCTTCGTTTTCGTCCTCCAGCGCGATCAAATACTCTTCCTGAGTTTGCGGCATCAACTGCAATTCCTCCCGGCTCTTGAACTCCAGCAGCGTGATATAAATCGGACACAAAAGTCCCAAAACAACCTAAACCCAAATGTCCACCGAATTAAAACAGTCATTCTTTGCGTAAAAATTGCATCATTTAATTCTGCATCTGATTGAGAGAAATTTGAGCTTTACTTTAAGATTTGTATTTTTCCTTGTGCGCAATCCTCCCATCCAAAGATCGGCCAAAATAATTTGACTGCAAGGATGAGACAACAAAGGACGATGATTAGCCGTAACCGCGAGAGAAAGGCACGTCTGACCCGACCAATTCTTCAGCTCCGAGGTCAAAAGTTGTTGCGCTTGATCGTCGTCTTGTCGATAACAATAATCCAGTAATTCCAAAGCTACGAAACAAAATAATCCATCAATCGAATCGCGTACATCGTTACAATGTCCTACCAATATTTTCAAATTCTTTCCCGTTTCCTCGCAGCTCGTCGTAAACCTCAGTCTCAAGGTCATCCTCGGCGGCCTCGTGCGCCATAGCTTTGTACAATTTCAGAGCGACGAGAGCTTTGGCGAGCGCTTCTTCCCCGTGTTGCCACATGAGAAGCGCCATTTGCTGCCTCTTCGTTAAGACCGCCCAGATGAGGAGCTGATTAAACGGATAATGAAAAAGAGCAGTGTCTTTTGAAGTTGGAACAGTCCCCGCCAGGAGACTCATGGTAATGCTCTCGGACTTGCCTCCTAAATAGGAATACGAGCGATTGTTGCTGACCCCGGATTTTTTCATGACCTGGTTATAAAGAAAGCGAAACTCCTTGCGCGTGTACTGGGCTCTGTACGCTCCCCCCATGAGTTTATTTATCACCAGGCCGATGTCGTGCAGGGTGTACATGTATCCCCGAGGTATATGAGGCCTCACATCTCGCAGGATGTAAACCAAAGTATTCGACGGCCCTTCTTTCTACAATTATTCGATAATTAACTTTCGTGAAAACAAATGACACTTGTACAATCGAAACTGTACCGTGTTGTATAGTTCTTCTAATCTAGAAATCGTCAGAAACTTTCGCATGGAAACGCCGTTTTCGAGGAGTAATTTTACGAAGTCGATCCTGTCGTGCTGCAGGGCCTGCATCATGGCTTGCTCTAATGTTCCAGGTGGCCATTTTTGACCGTATACAAAAGTTTCGCTACGAGCTATGTCGACTCTGTTCCACATTAAGGACATTGACAGTTGTTCGCCCGGGGACAATTGCTGGGACTTGAATAAAGCTGTTAGTATCGTCTGGTCCAGTACTTGCGGTCGATCCTGCGATATCCTGAACACGGTTATCTGAAACAAGGTTGAGAGGTAATTTTGTCATTTCGATGAGTTTTCTTCATTTACCAAATGCTTTCTTCGCACGCATTGGAGCAATTCCGAGTAAAGCTGGTGAGATTGTTCGACGGAAACGTTGAAAGTTCGCTTGATGGTGTCTAGTAGTTGCTCTTTCATCGCTTCGTTCATTCCCTCGCCATTTTCCGAAGAGTACCTACAAGTTTTTCATTATTACACTCGAGAAGTTTTTCGGTGTTCGTCGATTTTACCTGTGCATGAAAGCTATGAGATCAGCGGCGCGACCTGAACCGTCGCAAACGACGACGGGCACCGGAGGGTCGCCCGAGACGTTATCCAGCACGGCACGAATCGTGTTCGTTCCGCCTTCTATCACCAACGCAACCACGGGAATGCTGCTGTGCGTATCTACAAAAATTTCCAGCATTTTCAAAACCATTTCATCGAGCCATGAAACACGAGTGCTTACAAGGCTGTAGTTTCAACGTCGATATAAATTTTTCCAGTTTCCTCCGCAGCAGAATTTCCGCTCCGTATCTACCTCCGGTTCCGTTATCGACCAAGAGAAAATAAGCGTGACGGTTGTTTAGCACGGCGTACTTGGACCTGAAACAACCTCGATTTTAATCGTTTCTGGAAATTGGGAAACCGGTGGAAAATCGGGTAACGGACCACGGGGATGCGATTTCTTCGTAGGCGATTTCTCTGCCTCGGCCGATGAGCTGGTGACTTTTTTCTAAAATGCCCCAGGGAGCGATACCGATGCTCACCACGCGACCTTGTCTCTGCGTGCGTTCCAGTAGAAGAGCGTCTCCGACTTGCCGAGTAACGCCTGAAAATACGTGACGTTTTGGGAATTGATGATCTTGTTTACAATTTCTTTCATTTCTACCCACCGGTGTTGGTTCCACCGGTAAAAATCCACGCCCCGGTAGTTTTCGCGGCTTTCAGCAAACCCTTGCGCAATACTTTCTTTAGCGTGGACTGGAGTTCGAAATTGGAGCGACCTCCGTGCACGGTTATCAGTAATTTCGGCAAACCCAAGTTCCATTCTCGACATAAAAGCTGGACTATTGGCTCGGGTCTCGTGTCGTGGGCGATTCGAACGTACTGAAAAAAGATCGTTGCTTAGTTTTACTGGGTACGAAGTACAATTGTAATTGAACCGCATTCGGAGGGAGAATCAGAAACTTGAGCTTTTGTTGGGTGAGGAAGTCCTTGGAACTCGATAGTGCCGTAAGCGTCGGTTGGAAAAGATCGGGTATTTTTCGCAGGAGACCAATCCTCGATTTCTTGCTCGGAGAATCTTGACGTGGCGAAACTTTTCACGTCTGCGCCGATATTGCAATGGTACGTGTATTCGTGGCCGCAACAGCACCTGCAAATGTTTGTTTCATCAGTTTGTACATTTTTCGGACGATAAATGAATTTGAAAATGGATGAAATTTGCTTTTTGATAGTGACCATTTTTCGTCGTAGGCAGCAGGAATAAATTTGGTGCATTCTCTTTTGTGGAAAGTGCCTTCTATCCAGCTCCGCTCTTCAGTCTGTAACAATAAAAATTTTTGTTACACATTTATCAATGTTGGTCATGAATAATTATGAAAAATGGAAAAATACCTTTCTTCTCTTTCGTCTCGTTTTTGGGTGGCAATTTGCTCCGCAAATTATGCTCGTTATTGTCATCTCGGGTATTCGCGGAACAATTAATCAGAGATTGTTTTCTAACTGCATTAATCTGCGAACAAAAGAAAAATAATGAATATGTATTTGAAATAAAAACTTGCCGAGTTTCGGATAATCGAATGAAGTGGAAGATGAGATTTCTACTAAAATGTGCTTTGAGACGTAAAACTTTAAACCGGTTTCGATGCATGTATGATGCTCGTAATTACCATTATTTGCGAGTCAACGGATAATAATTTACATCCCGTGTAATTTGTCTGAATTATCTCTCTTGCATCATTTGTAAATCTATACTTTTTTGGAGTTTCATTTTGTAATGCGTAAATATTTTAAGTATTTAGAAATTGTTGTTTCGTAACCTTGAAAATTTATGCTTGAAACCCTTCTTTAAATTGCGATTTGTGAGTCACCAGTAAAACCGCTGCGTCTCATAAATCGTGGTTAATGAAGAATTATTGAAGGCGTTTATTCGTTGTATTTTTTTCTCGTAAGAAATTTACGGATTTATTTAATTTATTTGAAAACAACATCGATTGTTTTTACCGAATATTTTTCGACTATAAAAATCATTGTTATTTAAAAAAGTCATAACTTCTGTGAAAACCAGAACATTCCAATTAAGTTTAGTTATAAAAAATCAAGCAAGTTCAAATTAAATTGCAAAAGTTTCGTTGCAGCAGCGACGAACAATTATTACGAAAACTCCGAACTTTTTAATTGGTTTGAAGTTTAATCGAACTCGTCATTTTCTTTTCAATTCCCAAGACTTTCGAAGTTGATGATTATTAAATAAACGATATTTCCCGATATCAATTATCAGTAACTTCGCCAAATTAACACTTTATGTACACAAACCGTGTGTCACTTTAACCTCATTTAATGCACCTGTTGCGCAGTTTTAAAACTCCCACAAACAAAGGAAAAATGAAGAGGATTTCACTAAAAAGGAAGAGGAAAATTACTCGCCTTTTAAAAACCGTCAGCTTCGATATATTTCTCGGGTTTGCTCACGTGCCCCGTGCGAAGAAAAACAAATATGTACCAATGATTGTGTGAGCGTCGCGTACTGATAGCACATTTTTTTACGACTTTTTTTTACCATTAAATGGATCGAGCCGGATAGTCGAGATGATCGGTATATATTCACTGATAATGCGATTCTCAAACAAAGGAGTTCGCACCCTTTTTCCGCGAAAATTAACGATTAATAACAATAATCATCGCTGTTTCTCGCGTAACTGCACGCGACGCACACGCACACACACTAAGCAGCGACGCACGCGGTTTCCAGCTGATTCAAAGTTGTCACCAATCGAACGATCCCGTCTTTTCCGACGTTTCAAATTTTTCCGATCACATTTTTTATTTCTGAAAATTTAGTTCTGAGCGACCTCGAGGCTAATTCAACAATTACATTTAACTCAAATTTCAGTCGTGGGGAAAGAAAAAGAAAAAATGCAATTTCTGGAAAATTTTTTTAATTTTACGATTTTAACAATAAACTTAATCAAAAAAGTTGTTATCAGCGATAAATTTAATGCACTGAAAAATGGCATTTCTTTCGTGTTGTATTTCGCGAGATAACAATTTCTGCAACAACTGCAAACTTTTGGTATTCTGCGTTTTCCGCTGCGTTGTTCCGGGTGTTTCCTGGTTCTTTTTTTGAACAGCGTTTCCTCCAGGGTTCGAACGTTTCACCGCTTTCTCTTTTTTTATCTGCACTGCTTTCACAATTTCTTTGGCATTTTCAGCAAATAATTCTTTTGTTTCTTGTTCTTGGGTTCCGCCGCTTTTGATTTTCTTGAAAGGAACCTCTTCCGGAGCTTCATCTAAACCCAAATTTACAAAAATTAAAAAACTTCAACAAACAGGAAATCTCGAAATCCAAAACCACAAAATTACCATTATCCGAATTACTATCGTAATCAGCAACTAAAGATAACAAATTCGCCGGGGCATTTTTTAATTCCTGTTCATCTTCCGAAATGTGGAACGATTCTGGAATTTCAACAACAGCATCGTTCGTTTCAACTTCAACTACAGCTTCGTTTTCCTCTTCAACGTTGACTGATAAATTTCCTGCAAAAGTAAAACGTGAGATTACTAAAAAATTCAAAAGTGCTCGAAAATTCAAAATAAATTCACCTGTTCCGGAAAACGAACGGATTCCTTTGTAAAGAAAATCAGGAACTTTCGGGGCGACTTGCCCGGGTCGAGGCCGCTTGCGATTTCTTCGTTTTCCTTCTTTCCGCTGAACTTGCCTCGAATTTCGGTCCCTGAACTTTGTTTTCTCTCCTATAATTTCTCCGCGCTGTTTTTTTTCGCGTTCCTCGGCTTTCCGGGCCTCGATGTTCGCCACTGTAGGAAACCGTCTGGAAAAATTAAACCTTCGTTATTAAAAAACTCGGAAAACATGAATTTGGAAAAAGCTCATTTTATGGCTTTAAATTTTTTCAAGTGATTGAATTTTCGGTTGAAAAATCACCCTCACTTTTTCCTTTCTTCGATCCATTGTTTGATATCCTCCGGTGTCGAAAGATTCCCCATTTTCTGATAAAGTCCAGTAGCGTGTTGCATCACATAATGTTTTTCGATCAATTTTGGATGCGCTGTAAAAGTGCATCCGTCGACCCCGCAAATCTCGTGCGTAAGAAGGTGCTCCTTGAAACGTTCGTTGCTCGGAAAATCCCTGTCGCAAATTTCGCAGTAATTGGCGATTATCTCAGGGTCTTCTCGTGCTGCTTCACATTCTCCTTCGTTTTCGTCCGCACCCTCCGTTCCTCCCTGAAATAGTCCACTTTGAGTACGTTTTTCAACATTCTTTTATCAACACATACGAAAAATAGAAACGCCAGTTTCTCGATTGAAATGGGTACATTTTTAGGGACGAAAACAGAACGAGACTCTTACTAAGTGGACACGGTTGGGTGCAAATTTGTTGCATCGCGCGTTACAAACAAAGGAAATATTGAAGGAAAAGTAAATTTTGTAGTGAATAATTCCGTATATTTCAATCCAATAATTTCCATATAATATAATAACATTACGGTATAAAGAGCTCTTGAAACACACTAGAAGTTACTTTTACGTTTCTCACGACTTGCGCGAAACATTCGTAATTGACAATAGCAAGTATACATAGAAAAAACAAAATGAGAATCTAATACAATTACATTTCGCAAACCGGGACATACGTGCAGCTTCCAAACATTTACATTAACAAAGTTTTAATCAGCCCAATCAGCCTGCCGTGCAAAAATTATAATGCAAAATTCTCAAAGAAAATCCATTCAACAAAGTACAATATTCGCTTCGTAATTCCATTTGACAATTGAATAATCAAGTAAAAAAAAGTCGTAGGCACGTGAACATTTTTAGCAGTGGACGAAGACAAATACAGGATGGAAAAAGCCGGCGTGTTAGTAACAAGTATTCCCTACGTTTCTCACTTAGTAAGAGGCTTTTTAGCATTCTGCGGCGCGGGTCTTTTGTATACCTCGAGTTTGTTGCCTTTTTTAATGTTATTCGCTTTGAGTTTGAAGCTGTTGTTCATGGGGAATCGGGGCCTCATCATGGGGGGAGGAACTCCGGGAATTCTTGGCATCCAAGTTCGAGGACCTGGGGGCATCATCGGCATTGGCAGCGGTCTTGGTCCCATCATCGGAGGAGGACATGGTCCTCTCATTGTCCCGGGGCCGAACATCGGGGGTGGACCTGGAGGTCGGAGAGGTAGCATTCCTGGAGGGCATGGAGGTGGTGGACCTCTGGGTCTCGGCATTCCTCCGAGAGGAGGGGGAGGGAGTCGCTGTCTCATCATCGGGTTAAACATCGGCGGCATTCCTGGAGGCATCCCCGGAGGCATCCTCGGAGGCGGCATCCGAGGCCGGATCCCAAACCTCGGTCCCGGCACCATCCTGGGATCTAAAAAAGAGTCTGAATTCAGATAAATTGTTCTTCAAGAATTGATTGATTTCATCGACAAATTCAATATTAATAATATTTATTTAAATATTGAATATTATTTTTTGATTGTTTTGATAAAACAGAGCTGTTTTTGATTTTGTGAAAAAAAGTTCGATTTATTTTGAAACTGACAAAATTGAACTTTCGCCATTACTATTTTTTGTGATTTTCTGCGGTTCTTTGCATTTTCAAAATTTGTTTTAATTGATAAGAATGTTTTTTGTGTTTTCATAATTAAGTTCTGATCATTTCGAAAATGAAACATTGAATTTTGACCATGTTTTTGCTGTGTGTATGTTGGATTAAATCGAAGGAAAACATTATGTGATAAAGCCGAACACCACCATAAAAATAGAACCTAAATTACTCTGAAAGGTGAAAATTATGCGATTAACGATTAAGGTAAGTAAGCAAAATACTTACTCGAATTGCTCGGGTATTTTACAAGCTATTCCTGTAAGTAATGCACGAAAGGAAAAAACAAATCTGAAATTCGGTAATTGGAAAAAGCATGCGACGGCGTCTTCTGTAAGTGTTAACCTAAAAATCATAATATACCGACCCACGCGCCCTCTGGTTGCCAAACAGAGAAACACGTAACAATAAAAAACCTCGTCTGCCCGACATTATTATCCACAAAAAAAGTAATAAGTTTCCAATACGATTTTCAATCAAAAATATGTCAACATAATACAAATACGTATATATATATAAAAATATCCCAAAAATCCGTCAATAAATTCGCACCCAAAATTGGAAACTTGAATTTCGCGCATCGAAAACTGCCCGCGCAATCCCGATCATCGCGCTTCTGAAGATCAGCGGTTCAACGTCAAACTAAATTAAGAACGAATTCGCGCAGCACGCGCGTTCTCTCAGTTAGATTCATACGCCCGAACCCGTAATCCGAATCCCCCGAGGACGACGAGTGTAAACTTTCACCGAAATTCGCGATTCGGTCAAATTTTCGAAGCCGCGATATCGCGACCATAGGAAAAAGGCGTATTTATGCCGCGTCGCGATGGAGGCTCGGTGCGATGAGACGTCGACCGACGAAGCCGCGGTTTCCGTCAAGGAAGAGATAATCGAGAACGCAGAAGGACAAAATGCGGAGCAGGCGAATTCGCAAGAAAACTACGACGAGAACGAGGATGAAGAAAGTGAGCAGCAGATCGAGTGCACGACTCAAGGCCAAGAAAGCGAATTACGCGCCGCCCTCTCCAAGTGCATCTTCTGCGAGAGGAACTTCGTTCCTGGCGACGAGCCCAAACTCCTGGAATGCCTCCACGCGACCTGCGGCGATTGCGTCAAGAACAAACTCGGGGACCACACTTCCGTCGACACCGAGGCCCCGCGTAAGTTTCTCGCCCCCTTTTTTTCGTCCGCGGCGCAACCCGCGATCCCGCGCTTTTTTACGAACAATTTTTATGTCAACTTTCGTCGATGTTAATGTTTATCAAAACAGAGGAATTTCATGGTTTCATCATTGTTTTTCAAAGTTACCCAACTCCCGATTAAGAAAAAACCGTTATCGCGTTCGTGTATCAGCTGTTTTTTTCACGATTGCGAAATCTCCAAATTTTTTCAAGGAGTTCGCAGTACTAATTTCGTCCAGCGAAACTTGACTTCGGAGGCACTTTACGGAGTTCAATTCAAGAGTCTGAATTTTACATGGGCAAACTTTTCCCCGGCGGACTTTTCTAAAGTTGCATGAATGTTTAATCGAGTTCGAGCCAAGTTTCTATAAAATCGCAATGAAATGAGTTTGAAATAACTTTTTTCAAAAACAGCCCTCTTTTCTCTACCCGCAAAATTGAATATTAAAATAATGTCGATTTTTTAAACGGTTCTATAGCTAAAGTCGGGGGATATAGAAATAAAAACTTTAACCCATTTCTGGCGGATCGATAATTAATTGTCTTTACATTGTTGAGCAGAAGCTGCGGCGGTGACTTGTCAAGTGTGCAGCGTGACGAGCCAATTGGAAAATTTGATAGACAATCGCTTCGTGTCGAAGCTCATCGTCGAGGATTGCGCGGGCACGGAAGAGGACACGAAAGCCGTGGAAGAAGAGAAGAAATGCACGAACTGCCTCGACGAAGCAAACGCCACCAGCTGGTGCGTCGACTGCGAAGAGTTTATTTGTCAAAACTGCGTCCTGGTAAAGATATTATCCACTTTTCTCATCGCTCGTCTTATTCAGGATTTTAATTCTATTTTTGTTCCTTTGCAGGCGCATCAGAGGCTAAAAATCACCAAGGATCATACGATCAAACCCAAGGAAGACGCTTCGAGCGATGGGGAAAGCGCGAAGAAAACGGAAAAAGATTTGTCGGACTGCTTGTTTTGTACTGTTCACCCTCAGGAGCAGTTTTCTTTGTTTTGTCAAACTTGCGATAGGTTGACTTGTAGAGATTGTCAGCTGAGCGAACATCGAGACCATAAATATAAGTTTATTCATGAGATCGCGGTGGAAACGCGTTCCGCGGTGTCTACACTTCTCAAAGAAGTTAGGTAGGATCAATTTTGTTCGATGAGTTTTTTATTTGACTTTAACTGCTCTTCTTTTTCAGTTACAAAAGGGTTTTGTTGAGGAGTGCTATGAAGGTGATCGAGGACAGACAGATTTTGATTTTGGAGAAGAAGAAGAATCTTGTCCAAGAAATAACGCAAATGGTTTTCCAGTTAGTAAACTTTGTGGATTATGAAACTCGAGAAATTCAGAACTGTGATTTTATTAACTTGTCCTTCTTTTTAGATTGACGAATGCTATAAATACGCGGGGAAAGCAATTAGTTATGCGGCTGAATGATGTCTGTGATCAAAAACAGAACACGCTGAACGAAAAAAAAGTTGCTTTGGATCAATTGTCGAAACTGACAGATCATTGCATTCAATTCGTTGGCCACGCTCTAGAAAAAGGATCCGACATGGAATTGCTCTACAGTAGAAAGTACAAGAATTGAATCTGTTTTATAACGAGCTTCGAGTAATCCAAAAATGTAAACAATCTCATTTTTAATTCCAGGTCTGTTACAAATCACTTGCAGCGTATAAAAAGCCGGCGCGCCGATATTCCAAACCCCGAAATCCCTGTGAGGATTCATCTCTCCCTGGAGAAGTTGCCGGATTTGATCAAGGGTACTGAACGAATTCACAAATTAAAAAACAACGATAAAATGTTTCTAACAAACTTGTAAATTTGCAGTTGTGTCTTCGATCGGAGCAATCGTTGTTGACGGTAGAGTTTACCCATCGCCATCTCCGTCTTCTGGTTCATCGACTCCGTCTGTTCCCTTCAGCGAGACTTCCGGCGATCAGAAACAAACAACTTCTAATTCGATGAATTGCGCTGCGGAAGAACCAGTTCATCCGCCGCTCGTCAGCATCCCGGTGTCTCAACTTCCAAACAATCTTCAGCAAAGTAGTCCCATTCCCCAGATTCAGCCTCCGATTTATCAACAGCAACCGATGCCGCAGCCTCAACAGCAGCCGAACATGTTGCAGAATTTCATCCAGCATTATCCTCCTCATATGCCACCCAGATCATCGCCTCAACAACTCCAACCTCGCATGGCTTATTTTAACAGCAGGATGTCCCAGCCGCAACTTATGAACTCGATTCCTCAACGAGGCGGTGCTTGCCATCAGCAAGTCACTTCTTCAACTCACCCTCAACAGCAGCAACAGCAGCAGCAGCAACAACAGCAGCAACAACAACAACAACAAGCGCAGTTTGAACAAATGAACCAGAACTCTAGTTTAAGAGGACTCCTCGCACATAATCCGCCTTCGTATCGCAACGTCATTCCCTCGCCCAATCATGTACAGTACAGATTACCGCCGAGTTATAGGTAGAGATTTTGTACTCTGGAAATGAGTATTTTGCATAAGAGTATTTATGAATTTTGTCGATGATTACAAACGAAGGAAAAAAGTACAGATTAGTTTTTCGCAGGTATCCCGGAAGCGGCGCGCCTCAAAGACCGATGCAGACTCATCAGTACCAGCCATCGCTGTTGTCGAACATCAGGATGCAACAACAGTGCAACCCGAATTCACCGGCTCTCAATATGAATTACCACATGCCTCAGCAACCAATGCCGGCTACATCGGCTCGCTGGCATATTCCTCAAAATGTTTCCCCAAACGTGCCGTTTTACTCGATGCGACAGCAGCAGCATTCCCCGCAGCAGCCTTTACCAGTTCCTATAAACGATGGCTATAAAATTACGCTGAAGAATTTACCCTCGGGAAACGCTCAGCAGAAACTCGGCCAGAATAAACCCGAGTCGCCTGCTACGCAGTTGCAGGGTCAAAATAGTAGTAATAGCACTAATAATAGTAATAATAATAATAATAATAATAATGCGGTACCCGGAGCGAGCACCGGGTACACGGTCAGTTCTTCGGTCCCGAAAACGCCGAGTCCGTCGCTGCAGGGAAAACCTGACGAGGCCGAGAAAAGTTTGGACAAGTTTTGTCAGAAGTCGTTGAATGATTTGATGCAGACGATTGCCAAGCTCGACAGTAACGGGATCGTTGTTATCCCGGAGAATCAAAAGAATCAGTTGGATTCCAGCCAGGTCGACAGTTCTACCGACGAGGGAATGCCCGCGATCACGGATAACTCTTCGGGTAGAAATAGCGGATTTTGTAAATTGAATTTGTAGATTTTAACAATTGACGAATTTTGTAGAGAACTCGAAGACGACTTCGGCGTCGATGACGAAAGATGACCCTAACGAGGATTGGTGTGCTGTTTGTATGGACGGGGGAGACGCTGTTTTGTGCTGCGACAAATGTCCCAAAGTTTTTCATCTGTACTGCCACATACCGAGCTTGAAATCGTTCCCTGAGTAAGTTGGATCGGATGGAATGAACGGGATGGGAGAATAATGATTTTTGTACTTTCCGTTGCAGCGAGAGCGAAACTTGGCAATGTATGCTGTGCACGAACGTGTTGGATTGCGGGGAAGAGACTTTAGGGGAAAAAAGGCCTCAAGGAATGACACAGAGAGAATTGAGGATAGCACAAAGGATAATTTTAGAATTGTATTGTCAGTACGAGCAGAGTCTTCCATTTCGGGAGGTCGTTTCTCAAGAGGTGATTTAAATTCAAGCTGGTTTTCGAAATTTTACGAGTGTCCGGTGTTTTTAACAGGAATGTTTTTTGTAGATCGTGGAGTATCATCGGACTATTAAGAAGCCAATAGCGTTGGACGTGATTCGGGAGAGATTGAAACCGGAAAGTCCGAATCATTACTCTGACTTGAGACAAGTTATGGCTGATATCAGGCTCATGTTCAAAAATGCCTTTGCTTATAATCCTGTAGGAGCAATTATTGTTATCTGGAGTGTAATTCGATGAGAACGATGTGCTGATTCTTTTGCTTCTTTTTTTTAGGTGGAATCTCAGGTATATCAAGAAGCTCGAAGTTTGGAGGAATTTTTCGAGAAACTTTTATTGAAGTGGGCACCTAGTTACGCTTACGACGATCCTTTTCTTACGGCTGAAGGCGACGAGGATGAAGAAGTCTTTCCGCCGAATAGAAAGTATCGGAGAATTATCAACGACTGACCAGCAGCTATCTAATAATCGAAACTTGTACAAAAATCAATTTTGCAACTGCGACATTTACGAATGAATATTTATGTGGTGATAGGTTGATTATGGGAATCTGAACTGTTTTATATATTATAATGTACTTTTGCACCGACGATGTTTTTTTAAAAAATTTTGACGTTCGTTATCGATGTCATTGCTTAGGGAAGTTGGATAATGCACAAAATTGCTGACTTCCTCTTTGGCATTGGAGGTGGTCATATTTTTCTGAAATTAATTACGAATTGCTTTTTTATCATACTTTTTCGGTCGAATAGGAAGTAGCAAAAACATTTTAAGTTGAATTTTCTACTGGCGGAAATGTTTGAATGAATTCAAACTTTTTTGCCGATTTTAATGACGTTTAGGAAACTTGGTATATTTTTGAGATTGCTTATTATAGAGAAACTTTGCTAGAGTTATTGCAAATCTGCTGTTTCGAATTGTACATTTTCAATAATCAAATGTGATCATCTCAATTTAATTGTAGAAATAACGAGATAGTGAAATGTAATGTCGAATGCGATGCTTGTTGAGAATATTATATCATTACATCGTTACTTACATTTTGAATAAATGACACTATTTTTGTTATGGAAATTCTCGTGCCAAAATCAATCGTGTTTCCCAGATGTTAAGGGTACCGATATTTTCAACAAATGTTGTAATTCGCATTATGATCAATCGATTAAAGAGATTTATTGTTAAATTACTAATTTGTCATCTAAAACACATCAGGGTGTAACGTGTAACGTAGCATAACGAAAAGGCACTCAAATATATGTTAAGTTCCGTATTGTTTAGGTCTAACCTTGACATTAATTAAATTGCATACTTAATGTTATCATAGAATATAATTTTCTACTCAAAACGTAATAACCAGACTTGTGTCAAAAATTTTTTGTTACTCATGTGAAAAAATCGTATACGATGTGTTTTGTAAAGTCGGTGTTATTTGATAGAATGCCTTGATCTATCTTCACATTCAATTAATGTTTCAAAAAAAGGCAAACCAATTGTTATTTCATAATGTACTTTAAAGTATATTTATTTATATTTTATCTTGTCTAGCGATTTCTTTACGTTAAGAAAAATATGGCAGTTGCATGCATGGGTTATATTTACGTACAAACAATAATGAAAGTGCTTGCAAATCTCTGGAAAATGCGTAGCTAATAATGTTATTTTCTTAACGACTTTGTTTCGATTGCGAGTTTATTAGAAATATTTTACGAATTTAAATTTGACATGTTGACAGATACTTTTGAAGTATTTTTAAAATATTAGTTTTACCGTATGCATAAACAAAGTTGAAATTGAAAAATGATGAACTATTACCGAATTTAGCAGTAACTTTTAATTAATAAGATTGGAAAGCTTTTCGAATTATTCGATTAAATTTTAAAATTTAACAATTTTTATAGAATTTTTTATGTTGCTGGTAAAGTTTGGATCAAGAGTCTATTTTTGTCAAGCGTTTCGTCTGTAAAACCGATTTGTGAACTGTTTATACAGGGAAGAGACTAATTGATAAGAATAAACTTTACGATTTTTAATAGCGACGAGTGGTTTTTATTTATTTACAAAATTCTTTAACAAAATGTAACTTGGCTTCGGAAATGTTTTCTGAAAAAGCATTAGGTTTATGAAATCTTGGCGTTCAAGCGAAATGTAAACATCGTTACAAATCAGAAAGCAAGAAGACGCCGAAAGCAAAGGACGTTCCGATTTGATATTCAAGGTAAAATTCGTTGTCTATTTCAGAGTTTTCGTGCTGTTTTTTCGAAAAAAAGTCGTACACGTAGTTGAAATCGAAGGTTTTCAAAGATTTGTTTGAAATGAAAATTAAATCGGCGTACATTTGAAATTAATAACATTTTTGCGCGTAACACGATTTATAAACAATTACAAATCGAAGCTCGTTTTACTCTGCGATTTTTTATAATAAAACGTGACATTATAATTAATTTACGGGGAAAAATTTAATTTATCCTGAAAAAGAAAAATCGAGAAGATTCTCAATAAATCGTAAATATTTAGATTCCAGAAGCATCGATTCAACAGCCAAAATGGACACGGTAAAGCTCGAGCAGGAAACGAACCAAGTCTCGAAAATTTCGACAACGCCTATAAAATCCGTGTCTTTTTTGAGGTCCGTTTTTTCTTCGACCCAGCAAGGTATTGAAAGATTGCGCAATTTTATCAATTAGAACTGGTTTTATCGAAGATATTCTGAATTTTGTAACGTTTTACAGAAACGGGAAATTCTTCGATGCCGAGAATCATCGTAACGCAATCGACTCCGATAAAAAATTCGCCAACGTCAGAAATCATATCATTGAAAAGCAGGATCGATGATGGAACCCAGAAAAGAATTCGTGCGATGTTTCAGAAATGGGCGAATGATGCCGGAAAAGATGATTCCATGTCGTCGAATATTGAGGAAGAAAAAATCCGAGTTTGAGAATGAGGAATTCTCCGTATTGTAATTGTAAAATTTTTACTAAGAATGATGAAATTTAAATTTTGTGTAATTTTGGTAGCTGACGATTCGATTAAAAATGGCGATGAATTGAATTAATTAAATTCGCGAGTTAGAAATTGAAAAAAGTATTGTTTGCATGCAAATATAAAGTTTTGTACAATGAAATAAAATTAAGAACACGAATAATGTTTTTTTTTTAATTACCATAGAAATAAAGCACATTTTACGATAAATTCAGATCGAGTTTATTTGTTTACAAAAATAATTTATTATACAATCGTAGGTAAAAATGGCAAAGTTTATACAACGTATTTACAAACTTATGATTACGAGTTTCTTAATCATTAAAATGTACAAATTGCAAAAAGTAAAATAACGAACGAAAACCGAACTTTCCATAAATAAAAGTACATTCCACGCAAATTTGCCAAGTTCAAAAAATACAAACAATTTCGATATTCACGAGTCCAATACATAAATTCCAAAAATCTTACGAACATTATTCAAAAATACTAAAAATTACGATAAAAACTTTCCGAAACCATGAATAATATTTTCAAAAATAGATAATTTCTATTTCGTCGGTTTTAAATATCAAATAACTTGACAGTGGCATAAAATATGCCATCGATCAATGCATCAATAATAAATTCTTCGCGAATATTTCTTCGCTGGCATGTCCTGGGTTCTACAGTAGCGAAACTTCGTTTTCGCTTGTGCTTAACTTTGCTTTTCCCAGGCCCCGAATTCCGGGGAGGCAGAAAGATTTTCGGCAAAATCAGCATCGATCTCGGCAAATTTCCGGGGTCGATAACGCTCTCCTTTTCTTTCAGGGTCAATTCTATGTTTACGTAGCTGGAGTGGAAAGAGTCGATTTTCTCAAAGTCATCCTGGTTTTGCTCGAAAATCTCGTCCCGAATTTCCATGGATTCAGAGCTGTACAGTTCTGTGTCCTTGAAAGATACGTAAGACGAAGACTCATGTGTTTGCGTGTCCTGGAGTAAAAAACTGTTTAATTTTTTGAAGATGGATTTCCATCGCTTCAGGGAATCGTTGTAGTGGGTCGAGAGGGCTGAAGGTTGCGGTATGTCCTTCGATTGTTCGATGTGTTCGATTGGCGATTTCCTCGACGGGAGGGGTGGGGGTTCATCTACAGCGAGCGTAGAAATGGCGTCCTCATATTCGCTGGATTCATCTGAGGAAGTTTCTAGTCTTTGTCTCGCTTCTTTGTACACCTGAAAAATACGCGACGAAAAAAAAGATTGTAACACACCAATGAAAAATTTGAATTTTTCGCGGCATCCAACTAGAGAGCGCTGCCGTCGAGGAAAATCCGGAAACGCGGAAGGAAAAAAGGAGAAAGAGCATCGTGACTAAACTTGTAAATTTTCGAGGAATAAATTCTCTCTTCTTTCTTGATTTGAATCCTCCGAGTTTCTGTTTACCCGCGTTTTCACGATTTCTGGTTTAGTAAGAGAAGAATCGCGAAAATTTATCGGCTAATGAAGCTTTGTTATTTCGAAATGTTGAATTCGAACATTTCGAACTATTGGTAGAAAAGCAGGAGTGTTTTCCTTACAAAATGATATAAATACGCAGTGTAAACAAATCCATCGCCAAGGGAAGTTAATTCTTGGAAAATTTCCGATTGTACATACTTGAATAAAAACAAGGTAAAACTCACCTCCTCGTCCATCATTTCCAACTTTTGCACCTTCAAATGCATCGATACGTTGTTAATGAGTAACGCGATGTAGAAGATACTCCAAAAAATGAAGAACGTGAAGAAATGCCGGAATGCATTTGTTATTAATTCCATTTACTCGAAGTAGTGACTAAACACAGCCGGATCACGGAAAAATTGCACTAGAACACGGAGACGGCATTGAAAATAACACGTGAAAAGTTCCGCAGCTATCTCTTATTAGATGTGTTGACGACTTTCGGAGCGAAAGAAAGATAATGGTATGATAGCCCAGTAGGCATTTCTAATCGGAAAAACACGAAAAGCATTAACAACTGGCATTCCAAAGACAAATTACCAATCGGGATTCTCCATTAGTAAACCCAATTAGATGTTATCAGCCTGGGAAATTTTGAAAAAAAATCGATGTAAATAAATTTGGCTTGTACGTGAATCAATTTACCCACACATCTTCGAAGTTCTAGAATGATCTGAAAACTCAAAAAGCTTGTGAAATACCTACGAAATTGCAAATAAGCGAAGAAGCTATGATAAATTTCTTTAAAAGCGGAGAAGTTCAAGGATAGAAAAAGTACAAGTATTTTGCGAAGTATTTGGCGGTTTTTACTCCGCCGGTGCTTTGCGCATGCGTAAATCTGGAAACACCTCTGTGAGTGCAGCGGCCTATGGGAAAGCACGACAAAAGAGGGGAGAGCTGAAACGGGACAGAAGACAGAAGAATCCGTGAACCTATCCAGTATTTGAGTAAATGTGGCAAAATGTGGCCTGTAGCGGTTCACGAGTGTACAGAGTAGGTTTCCAAGCAATTTTTTAGATCGAGAGTTTACGATTTTTAGTCCGGAGTTGGATATTCTATAACTCGGGTTTCGTTTTCGGAAAAAAACGTGCTTAAAAGAGTTTTCCTGTTCAGTCCAATTTTTCTTTAATCAGGATGCATTTACTGACTTGCTCCGATTGGATGGAATTGATAAGAAACGCATCCCGGCATTTCTTCGCGTTCTTCATTCTTCGGAACTTCGTCTGTATCGCGTTAATCATTAGAAACCTATCGGGGCATTCCAAGGTACGGAAATTGGAAAAGATGGACAAAGAGGTGAGTTTTACCTCGATTTTCACTCGATTATCATTTTTTCGTTCCAATAAAATCGGAAATAGTTCGAACATTAAATTCTCTCGAATTTGAACCCAATGAACATGTTCAGAATTCGTATTTATAGCTTACTTTAATGAAAAATCTCCGCTTTTCTATCAAATTTGTGTGCACTGTTTTTCAAGTTCAAACATTCATTTTCGTGGAAAAATGTTCGAATTCAACATTTTGCTTCTATTATTCTCTTACTGTAAAAGAAATAATTTGTCTTTCCAGTTCTTACTTCGCACATTGATTTATTAACATTTTTTAAAACAAAATTCAACATATTTTTTAGAAATTCGTTCATTTTTTACCTTTTTTCGCCACTTATTTTTCAGATGTACAAAGGAGTGATAAGAAGACCAGAAACGTTGACGGAAGATTCCAGCGAATATGAAGACGCCACTGATACGCTGCCCGAAGATGTCCCTCCACCTTTTTCGCCGGAAAAACCGCTAAAATCAAGGAAAATAACGCCACCTCCCGCTCTTCCAACACTCCGCCGCTTTTTCTTGCAGAAATCCAAAACCATTTTCGAAAAATTGAAGCGTTATTCCCGCCGGAACACGCGAAAACATCGATTTCCCTTTTACGAATCTTACAAGGACACTGAACTGTACAGCACCAAAAGAACGGATATTCTGGGGGAGATTTTCGAGATAACCGACACCATCGAATCGACCCCGAAGGAAAACCCCGGATCCTGCGAGGAGAGAACCCCGGAGTCGCCAGAGAAGGACAAGCCCGTTTTCATCGTGCCTCTCTCGGGAAAAGAACTGACGCAGAAAAATTTTCCGGAAAAACTACAGACCGAGAAGGAATTTTCCACGAGGAATTCTGGCGATAGAAAGACCAAGAGGAGGGTTGTGGACCCCAGGATTTTGCTGAAGTTGAAGCTGGTTCCGCCGAAAATTGTCTTGCCTCCCCGGAATATGTGGCCTGAAAAAAACCAAGTTGAGCGCGAGGGAACACGAAGATTCGCTACTGGAGAACCCAGAAAATGCCAGCGAAGAAATATTCGTAAAGAACTATTCGTGCACGCGTAATAATGTAATTGAACGTAATTTTTAGAAGAATGTATATATGATTTTTAGAATTTATGTATAGGACTCGTGAATCGCGGTATTGTTTATATTTTTTGAACTTGGCAAGTTTGCTAGGAATGTATTTCTAGTGTAAATATTTGTACATTTATATGGGGAGTTTGCTTATCGTTAATTTTTTTATTTGTTTTTTATTTGTACATTTTAATGATTAAGAAACTCCTAATGATAAGTTTGTACATATATTACATTGTATAAATTTCGCAATTTTTACCTACGATTGTATAATAAATGATTTTTTTAAACAAATAAACTCGATCTGAATTTATTGTAAATTATTACGGTCTACAAAACTTTTTATATTTTTTCCATTTTTGACTCATAAATATAATTAATCCAATTCATTGCCATTTTTAATTGAATCATCAACAATCCGAATAACAAAAACAGTAAATTTTATCATTGTAAATAGAAATTCAACAATCACAATACGGAAAAATCTGAATTCCTCAACTCAGTTTTTTTTAATCTTCCTCGATATTCGGCGCCATGGAATCTTCATTTTTGGCATCATTTTCCCGTTCCTCAAACATCGCGCGAATGCTGTCCTGGGTTGTATAATTAATTCCGGTTTTTACCGATTTTGGCGAATTTTATATCGAAGTGTTATGAATATCAAACAAAGAAAGCGATTTGGAGGCCTAGGAAATGTACATGTCTTTATTCTACAACCTCGATATCGAACGATAAGTACCATCTCCCAACCCCACTTGCGTGGGCGTATGCTTTCCTTGAATCTGAGAAAAATGGCGGCTATTAAACATGGGCGCCATCGAATGCTCGCTGTTTTTGAGATTTACGATGTATTTCGCTTTTGTCAGGAAAACTTATTAAAACATTATGCAAGTTATGAAGTTAGAAAATTCCCTGGAAAACCCAAAAAGCATTTCCAATTGAAAAACCCAAGAAACAATAATCGGAAAACTCAAAATTCATTCAGTAGTGAAATTTCCAATCGGGATTTACCATTGATAAGCCCCATTAGATTTTATCAGCTGACACACGCCTGGAAAATATGGGAAAAGTCGATGTAAATAGGTTTTTCCTGATCATGAATCGATTTTTCCTCATGGATTTTACACACATTGTCATTTTATTCGCGAATAAATCGATCCAACACAAAGCATAATTTTCACAGAAAATCCGGTTTATTCGCGTAATGATACAGCACATAAAGTTTATAATTTTAATCAATATCATTAGCCTTATCGTAGGATAAATCGCAGGTAAAAATTATCAAGTTTATACAGTAATATATTTACAAACTTATGATTACGAGTTTCTTAATCATCAAAATATACAAATTTAAAAAGTAGAAAAAGGAGCATACATAACCTTGAAATTTCCCATAAATGTACAAATATATAATAAATACATTCCAAGCAAATTCGCCAGATTCAAAAAATAAAAACAATTCCGAGATTCCTGATCGCGATACATGAATTCTAAAAATCTAAGAGACATTATTCACAAATTGTGCTAAAAACTTTCCGAAACCATGAATAACGTTTTTAAAAAGTCGATAATTTCTTTAAATATGAAACCTGCCATCAATCATTTTTCCCGAATATTTCTGCGCTGGAATTTCCGAGGTTCAACAGTAGCGAATCTTCGTTTTTCCTCGTGCCCAATTCGGCTTTTCCCAGGCCCCGAATTCCGGGGAGGCAGCACGATTTTCGGCAGAACCAGCATCGACCTCGGCAAAATCCCAGGGTCAATAACGCTCCTTTCAATCATTTTATCGCCGGAATTCCTCGCGCAAAATTTTTCGCTGGCCTGCAGTTGCTCCAGGAAGTTTTTCCAGGCCACTTCTTTCTCCGATAAAGGCACCATGTAAACGTACTCGTTCTCCGAAGTTCTCTCCTCGCAAAATTCGTCCTTCGGTTTCGCGTTCAGTTCCACATTTGGGGATGTCTCGTTTTCCTCGGGGGTGAATTCAATGCTTATGTAGCTGGAGTCGCCAGGGTCGGTTGTCTCGAAAGTCTCCTCAAGATTTCCCGATGTTTCAAGGTTGTAAAGTTCTGTGTTCTTGAAAGATTCGTAAGAGGAAAACTGATGTTTTAGCGAGTTCCGGCGGAAAAAACGGTTCAATTTTTTGAAGATGGTTTTGGATCTCCGCAGGGGGATGCGGCGAGGGGTTGAGAGAGCGGAAGGTCGCGGGATTTCCCAAGATTGCGGCAGCTTTCTCGGCGGAAGGGGCGGAGGTTCATCTACAGGCAACGTAACATTGTCTTCACATTCGTTGAATTCTTCCGAGGACGTTTCTGGTATTTTCTGGTATTTTTCTTCGTAGATCTAAAAAAAAGGTCATAAATGAACAAAACTCTTAGAAATTTTTTGAATTCTATTTTTGAGGGAATAATCTCGAAAATTCAATCGAATTCTTGACATATTTTCGATTTCATTCGAAGAAAAGCAAAAATAAGTGAGTGAAAATCGAGATCAAACTCACCTCCTGGTCCATCTTCTTCAATTTCTGCACCTCAAGATGCCTCGACACGTTTTCAATGATTAACGCGACGCAGAAGAAACTCCAAACAATGGAAAACGTAAAGAAATCGGATGCGTTTTCCATCCAATCGCTCCACTCGGAGTACGTCATTAAATGCATCTCGATCGAGGAAAAATTGCAATAGGCAATAAAAAACACGGGTTAAAAGTTCTCTTTAGATGCGAAGTCGACGACTTTTCGGAGCGGAATACCACTGTTGAAAGAAAAACTTTGACTTGGATCGCTTAGTTTACTTTGGAGTGCTCGTTTTTCATTGGCCGGGCCGATAGTTCGTCACTCTAAGTCTTTAATCCTCTAAGCACTCCGTGAAGAGGCGCAGTAGTGCGTTACCTGGACTATGTTTGTTATCTTTAGGGGAATAGTGTCACAGCGAGGGTGCTAAAGGGTCGGACCTCTCGCTGTTTTCCGGATTTTGTCTCGACTTTACAAGTAGAAATATGGAAAGTCACTGACTGAATAAGTTGTGGCCTGTTTTTAGTTTTACGATATATTTAGCTTTTGTAAGGAAAACTTATGCAAGTTGAGAATCGCATAATTTTTAAGATACGAAACACGACTTTTCGCATCTTTGAAGCGCGATTCACTCGCGAAACAATCGCCATCTTTCGGGCGTACCAGAATAATTAATTTCGGTTAAAGTCGATTGGAAAATGTTCGAAGTACAAAAATCGATGTGTTTAGTTCATACAATGTAGTATATTTGCAAACTTAAGATTAGGATTTTCTTAATCATTACAATTTGTAAATTAGAAAAGTACATAAACGAATGATAATTTAACTTCTCATTAATGCACAAATATATGATAAAAAATGCGTTCAAAACAAATTTATCAAGTTAAAAAAGTATGCAAAATTCCAAGATTCGTGATTTGATCTGAAACTTTCAAAATTGACAAATTTTCCGAAAACGTGAATAACGTTTTTATCTTTTTTTGGGGAGGCAGAACAATTTTCGGCAGAATCAGTGTCGATCTCGGCAAAATCCCGGGGTTGATAACGCTCCTCTCGATCGTTTTATCGCCGGGATATATTCCTCGGGGAAAAATTCTTCGTCCTCGGTCTGTAGTTTTCCCGGGGAGTTTTCCCGGGTAAATGCGTCTCCTTCAGTTCCAAATTTCAAGTTTCTTTTGGGGGAAAATTCGATGCTTATGTAGCTGGTGTCGGCGGGATCGGTTACCCCGAACGCATCCTGGTCTTGCCCGAAAATCTCCTCTAGAACTTTTTTGGTTTCAAGGCTGTACGGTCCTGTGCTCTCGAAAGATTCGTCAGATGAAAACTGATCTATTGAGGTGTTCCGGAGGAAAAAAAGGTTTAAATTTTTGACGACGGCTTTGGATTTATGCAGAGAAACGTGGTCGGGGGTCGAGAGGGCGGGAGGCAACAGGATTTCCCTAGATTGTGTCGAATTACTCATCGGAACAGGCAACATAACAAAGGCGTTTTCATATTCGTCTACCTGAAAAATAAGTGACGGAAAAAAGGTGAGAAATGAACGAATTTCCAAAACAATTCTTGCATGTTTTTTTTCAATTTAAAAAAAAAAAAAAACTGGAAAGAAAGATGATTTCTTTCGTAGTAAGAGAATAATCTCGAAAATTGATCCGACAATTCTTACTGCTTTTTGTTCCTTAAATGTTTGAACTGAAAAAACAATGCTCACTTTCTCGCCGACGCGAATTTAATAGAAAAGCAGTGATGAACGGAGAAAAAAATGCTCCAAAATCGAATTCTCAACAAGTTTACTGGCTTGAAAGTAAACTCTGACAATTTCCCGAAGAAAACCAAAAACAATCGAGTGAAAATCGAGGTAAAACTCACCTCCTTGTCCATTTTTTCCAACTGTCGTAATTTGAAATTCCGGTATGCGTTTTCCATTCATTCGCTCCACTCGGAGCAAGTCAGTAAATTTATCCCGATTGAGGAAAAACTGCGCGGAACAGGGATACTTGAGAGGCTCTAAACACGCGACACTTCACGCGTCAAAAGTTTGTGTACTGCCTCTATTTAAATGTGAGGTCAACAACGAATTCTTGAAAAACTTGGACTAAAATCGCTTGTCGTAATTACAAATTCTCGTTTTTCATTGGCCGGGCCGGTACAATGTAAAAACACCGTGTCATTTTCGAATCACTTTTTATGTTACAAAGTTGTTGGAAAAAGCCATATCTAAACTATTTGGGAGATAAGAAGAGTCATAATTCCAAGAAGTTTCCAAACTGGCGCCTTTCGATCGAGGGAACGTCGTCGGGACGCGTACTTTTTCATGTACTAATCAATAACTCGTCGAACATTGAAATCAATAAATACTTTTTCATGGATTTCACGCACATTTTCGTTTTATTCGCGAATGACACTTATCTCGGATTTCTCCTTTCCCAAAAAGATCAATCAATGCAACACAAAACAGAATTTCCACAGAAAATCCGCGTCGTTATTCCAACAAATCCTGTTTATTCGCATAATGATACAGCATATATGTAAGTTTATAATTTCAATCAATATCATTAGCCTTATCCAAAAAACATCGGCGGTTTCATCTTCAAAAAAGGCTTATACGAGAAATCCATACAACTGCATAATTTTATACATATACCTATATAATCATTTCATGACATAGATCTAAAAAATTAACGCATCGTACATAAAAATTATCCAGGGACAATGTATCGTGTCATTAAGTGTACGTATAATCTGGAAAAACCAATGCTTATGTACAATCGTGGATAAATGTATCGATAAAAAAAGTCGGAAGGAACGAAAGGCGATTGCCCCTGCGAAAGAACAATTTCAACTGACTTTGGTATTTTTAGCATCGCGGTGGGTTCGCTACATCTGCTGCACGTGCATAATTCGGAAATCGCTCAAAAGTCGTTGAATCAATGACAGGACAGTAGACAAAATAGCGGTGCATTGTTGCTTTTAAAGAATATAAGCGCGGCGTTACATTACACGCCGTTTCGCATCTTTGGAGCGCGATTCGCTCAGAAAAATAATCGCTGTTTCAAAAATACATCTCTCGGTCGTACCCGAATAATTAATTTACCCGGAAGCCAAAATCGATGACGAAGCTTCTGAATGGTGATGTTCGCAGTACAAAAATCGAAGTCATCGCTTATTTTTCTGAGTACAGCCAATTGCTTTTCGTAAGATTACACTGAGAATACGAGGAGATACATCGTACTTGCATTATTGTACATTCATTGTATTTTTTTTGGAATATATCGAATATCGCTCGCGTTACAATTGTATCTATTCTTAAGACTTATCGCCTAATTTCTATCAATTCCCATTTCATGGCACTCCAAATTCGTTTTCGCCGATTCCGCGGGCGATTGTCGCCCCGAAAATTTCGTATACTCGTTTATTTATCTCAAGGAACGTCGAACGTCATCCGTCTTTGCACTCGAGACGAGCGAACGTCGCCGGGACGCGCGTCGTACGAAAATATCTGAAGCGCTCGAAGTGCAAAATTAAGCAAAATACTCTGATTCCCGGCGACGATCGCGTCACCGTCTTCGCAACACATCCCGCGCATTTTGTTTTCGTAAAAACGTCTCGATAAAAAATAAATTACATTCGCCTTACAACTACCCTTCCGGTTAAACAATGCTTTTTCACGTATCATCGTTACATTTTTTTTGTATAAAAATTATCTTCGATGCGTATTCCTGCTTTCACCGATTTCTAAATAGCTTCGTCGCTGTCTCTGACTAGAAATATCATGCGTCGCGGGTGTCATTTGGTAAAAAAATATAACGTAAGAGCGGAAGTGAGAGTCCGTAGAAAAAATAAACTCTCGTAATCTCATTTTACCGAGTAAAAAATTCTCAACGTTTTGGGCGGAGTGTTTGGTCGATTAAAGATGTTTTCGGAGCGCACTTTTTGGGACTTTGGAAATTTTTCCGTGTCCATTTTACAACTCGATGGTCTTTTTTAATACACAGCTATTAAACCACTAGAAAAGTCGCACCATTGAAGGAAAAGAACATTGTCAAGAGCTACAAAAACGTTTTTCTTCGCTGCACTTTTCGCTCAGTTGGCGTGTTCCGCGCTTTGGGCCGCTTGTTTCTCGATCTTTCTGGCTAGTTCGGGACTCATGTGCGGTAGAGGATACGGCAGCACCGGTTTCCGAAGAATCGTCGGTTTCACCTTGACCTGGGGCTTAAACGTGGACACTTGTTGACTACCTCCGGTGAGGTGCATATCAGCAAATTTTGCAGCGATCTTCGGCGTCGAGCGAGATGGCACGGGCGATCTCAAGGGCATTTGAACCTCGCAGATCTGATTCGAACTCGCCGACCTGGTGATTTCTTCGTTATCTTCAGCTCCGGGACAGTCTGTTTCGTTCTCCGAGTTCTTCGCTTTACCCTAAAATAACAAACTCGTTATTATCATGAAAAAAAGAAAACCCATGAATCACCAAATTTTGAAAATTTCACCACCTTCTCTTGGAAACCAGAACTATCCGCGCTGTTCGTTTTTGTGTTTTTCTTCAGCGTGCACTGGTTTTGCTTGGCGAAGCGCTCTGCGGCGGTGCTCATGTCCGGAGATTCCGGACCCGTCGGCGAAGTCGCCGCTTCGGTCCGAGAAGGTTGCGCGGCGGTGCCTTCGTCGTCGGAGCTACTGAGACTACTCGAAGAAGCGGATTTTTTGCCAGGGTCCTGAGCGGAAAGAGGCAAATCCATCACCAAATCCGGGGTATGTTTGTGCCTGAGTTCGCGGAATTCTTGAGAAGCCCGGAAAGGCTTCGCCGTCGTTAAAGGCGGGTGCAACTGGGTCTGCGACGTCGCTCGTCTTTGCCAAAGTTCGCGATTCGCGGAAAACGTCGGGTGCTCCCGATCTTCTTCTCCCAACGCCGCGCCGCTTTGAGCCTCGCCGACGCTCTGCGATTTCCAGTGCTGCTTCCTCTCTTTCCCACGCTTTGAATCCGAATCCACGTTATCCTAAAATACAAAAGCGTGGATTGAAAACGTTTGTTATGAACCAATGAAAATAAGCATGCTCACTAATTTTCAAAAATGATCCAATGTTTATTTGACCTTTTCCTGCGGATTTGACGCCGCGGAAATTCGTTCCTCGGCTTCTTCCGCGCTTTCCTCGTCATGGCAATGACTCGGGTCCGACGTTGTCGGTCCCGTTTCAGGCTTCTCCGCTTCCGGTGTTACGGCCCTCGTTGATCGGCTGGAAACTGTAGTCAGTTCCTGAAATTCATGAAAAAGTTGAATCCTTGACCCAAGATAATTTCGGACTGGAATAAACGAATGATGATCGTGGTTACGATGCGATGGAATGTAATTAATTTGTTAATGATAAACGGGTACAGACCAAACATGCAAACAACGAATCATGCACCTAAGCATTGGGTGGAATTCATGGAAAAAAACGAATTCGTATAAAATGTTCTCTTGTGCAATGATCGTTAGTGGTGGCAAAGATGGCGAGACTTATCCTTACTCACCTAAGCCCAGAAAGAACAGATCCGTGGTTTAAGCAGGTCCGAGAATCGGTACAATCCCATTGGTTGCTTCTACATTGGATCGACATTGCTTAAATAGGATTCTACAGGATTGGTAAAACGATTGAAACGAGATTCCTCGGACAAAACGACAACACACAAAAGAACAGAATCACACGCGAACACTGGTACGACGAATGTTTTTTTTAGTTCTCGCTTAAACGTATATCTGGAAAAACAGCAACCAATCCAACCAAAATTAATGTAAATCTTAACAAAACAGTGCGAGTTACACAGAAGGACCAAGACGAAACAAAAGGCACATGCAGCGACGTTTGCGTGTGTTTTTTTTCGTGAATTTGCGGAGCTCGTTTATTCACTGGGTTCAATTTCATTGTACAACGCTGTCTTAAAGTTACTCTCGAGTTAATTTACATAAAATATGTATAAAAGACTTTTGTTTTAGCATAAATAACTACTTTGAAATAGAGCAAATGTTAAAAGTATACGTTCCGTTTGTATTTACATTTTTGTTCTTAAAATTATAATAATTTACGAGATTCTCGAATGGTTCGACGCGTTTCTTTCCCTCTTTTTTTCCAAACGTAAAAATCAGTCTTTTCAAATCTTGTTTCACACTTCGACGAAGCTTGTGCATGGCGATGCAAAGTGCAGAGTGCAGGCAAGTAGGAATGTGTGTTTTTCGACTATCTAAAACATTCCGTTCCCATAGAAAATCAACACTGTACAACAGTCGTTTTTTCCCCCAAGATTTTTAAGCTTCTCGTTCCTTTTGCACGGGGCAAGAAAAATGAAGGGAAAAAAAAGGTAGCGGAACAGCCATGCACCCGTTTTCTAAGATACGTCTGCGTCGCTTTGGCACGGGACAACGAAGACACAAGCGAGACTTTTACGACTAAACGGTGGTTTCCAATACCTCACGGCTGATGATAGGTTGCGACGAGGAAACGCAGGGCACGTTTGATACGACTGTGGAAATAATCGTACCGGAATTCGTGCACTCCGCTTGCGCCGAGTCGCAGGCCATCGTAGAGGACCAAACATTCGCGTTGTTTACAGGCTCCATTAACGGGGAATTGTTGCTGGAAAGAGCGCTGTCAGCGGAACTCGAAGCTCGTCGCCTCATCGATTCCTCGCTCGACGATTTCAGCAATTCCTTCTCTCGCTCTTCGTCCCTAAAAAAAAGGTTTCACAGGAAATTTAGCTTTTCTTGGTACTAGATAAATATTGGCTTCTTATCAGCGCAATAAAATCAATATTTACTTTATTTTGAGCATTATGTACTTGTCCGGAATCAGTCCTTCTTTTCCGGCAAGCGCGCCCCTCCACCAATCGTTGCTCACTTGGGTAAACAAAGTTAAAGTCTCGCCTTTTTTGAAGCTGAGCTCTCTCTCGGATCTCGCTATGAAGTCGAATTGCGCCGTTGCTTCCATGTTTTCCGATTCTAAAAAAAGGGGGAATTGAACATTCGTCGTTGGACATTGATCTTTTTATTGCTCTTCGGATTTACCGTCTTCGGAAGGATACACTTCGGAATCCATGTCTTCCTGGACTTGATCGGAAGGCGAATCCCCCACGTCTCTGAAACATCAATTTTTCAAATTAATTCCATGATCATTAAAATATTTATTTGAAACAAGGAACTAACGCGTCGTCCGGTTCTCTGCTGATATATTTTTCGTATTGAATGCCTTCGATGTCCTCCGGGAAAATTTCCTCGTTGTACGTGATGATGTTCTTGATCAATTCGTTAACTTGGTTCTGATATTGAACTTGATCCTTATCTTCTGGCACGGGAACAAGCGTCGGGCCGAAACAGATCGCGAGATTGTAAGGGTCCATCATATTCTCGTCCGAGAATTCCGAGAGGCTGAACAAACGCAAATAAAAACAGTTAAAAAATACAGAACCGCAGCTTAATCCAATTATTAATCGACGAGGATCTTACTGGTTAAGAAAAGCGAACAAATAACGCATGACAACGACGACGGGTTTCGGAAGACTTGATATGAGTTCCTTCATCTTAAAAACAAATTCCTGCTTCGACTCGAGCTGCGCGAGTTCCATGAGATGTTCGAAGTAAATAATCGGGAATAAAGGCTCGCGGAGCTCTCTCAGGTAAAGCTTTAAAACGCCGGCGACGCTGTTGATGTCCGAGGCGTCCGTCACGTCCGCCAGAGGATCTTCGCCCCGTTCGAACCACTCCCGGAAGTTGTTGATCTCGACCTGTGAGCCGGAAACCCGGAAAATACCCTGGTGGTGTAATCCATAGAGATTTATTACTCGGACGCAGCTCTTCACGATCAACGGGATTTCCTGGTTCGTGCTCTCCAGGTACTCCTCCAAAGAACCGCCGAAAAGTTTCGGTTGTCCATTCATCTGTAATCGCCCGATCCGTTTTCGACGCGCTTGCTTTTGCTTCCCCGCTGTTATCGACGGATTCGGGCTCGAGTTCGAACCGTCCAGCAAACTTTGGCGGATGTATTCCTGTTTCGCGTCGAGCCTCGCTATCCTCGACGACCCCAGGAGATACTCGCGGAACTTCTGATTGAAAAAAATATGTTTAGTATATTTCAATATCTTGTAAAGCATTTTTAAGGTAAAATTGTACAATCAATTGTCGTAATTTATTTCTGAAAAATGGACTACAGTTGCGAAATGTACCGCTAGATAAAATTCTTCGGTTTCCTGGCGATCGGCCCGGAGCTTGCTTTGCAGCGTTTCCGGTGGTTTCGACGTCGGCAGCGCGTTGTCTCCGAAATATCTGGAACAATCGTAATCCTTGGCCGTCAACATCTCCATCAAACTAGCTTCCGCGGTTTCCAAAGTCTTCCAAACTTCCTCGGACTCGGTTCTCAGCGTCGTGACTCTTTGTTGAAGTTGCGAGAGTCGTTGCTCCATTTCCGAGTGCAGCATTTTTTGTAACTCCGGCTCCGGAAGCTACAAATCATGCTTTCTTTTAGTACAAACGAGATGGCAAAATCTTGCAGTTGTTTTTGCGGAATCTCAATCGATTTACTTCGTCTCCTCGTTGACCTTGGAACTCGAATTTCTTCGGGATCATGAACGCGGCGTGATGCGCTTCCAGGAACCTTTGTTTGTCCGCTCGCGAATCCAAAGAACCAATGGACGAAGTCAACTGTTCAGCTCCGGTTTGCAATGACCTTTGTCTGCCTTCTTCAGCGCTGCAATGCATCATCAACGCTCTCGCTATGCAATTATGGAACCCGAAATCCATGCACTGCAAAGAAAAGCCAGCTTCATTAATCACAATTTCTAAAGCTCCATTAAAGATGCAAAAAAAGAGACTCACGTCGATGAGATCGGACAAATCGTCGACGAAGTACTTGTGTATCGTGGTGTTGGAAGCTTCTAGGCAAAGTATGTACTCGTTCCTCGCTTTCAGGGCTTTTAGTTTGGCCTCGGTGTACTTATTCTTCCTCTGAAACATCGAACTTTCTAAAACTATTCGGAATAACTTTCACGATAAACCTTGGAGAAACGCGAACCTTGTTCACTTCTTTTTCGATGAGCTTGTACTTTTTGCTGCGCGCCAGCTTTTCCGGCGGCACGTTCGTGACCTCCAGCTTGGTCCTCTGCTGCTCGGCGACGCGTAACTTTGTTTCCGCCTGCCGCGATTCGGCCTGATACGTCTGGAACGTTTTCATCGTCGTGTGGAGCTCGTGCAGTACTCGGAGAATTTCCTCGTGCGTTTCGTAGCCGATTTCTCGGCACTGGAATCAGGCATTTTCTCAGTTTCGGAAAGAGGAGTTTCTGGGTGTTTTTTATGTTTTCATTTGGCTCGAATTCACTCACGCGCTTGTAAATGCGTTGAACGTCTTCCATGACTTGGTTGAGTCTTCCGACGAGATGAGTGCTGTAAACTTCGGAGAGAGCAGCGTGATCTCTGCTGAGGGACTTGGTCTCGTTGACGAGTTGTTGCCAGCAAGCGTAACTGGAAAAAAGGGGCCAGTGCTCGCGCCTGTAAGCATTCAAACTCTCATTAATTTCACGTTTTTAATTAAGAAACGAATTAAAAATGTAATTAGAAATGTCTTCTTTCGTATAATTCTTTTACTCGCAAGAAACTGTTCAACAAATTAAGCTGGCATATAAAACGCGTGTTACTTAATTTGTTTTCGTAACGAACGTCCAATAAATTGCTCACTTTTGCTTTTGTTCCTTGTGTCGCATTTGTATCCCTTTGGCCATCTTTTCCAGGGACTTGCTGTAATCGAGTTCCAGTTCGGCTCTTTTCCGAAAAAAATCTTGGAGCTCGGCGACCAAGGCGACTTGCGCCTCCATCCGCACGTCGAGACATCTCAGTTGCTCGTTCAACTGCAACCTTATGTCTGCAAGAGAAACATTTACTTTAATTGACCGCGAAGCACGGCAACTTTCGTATTGCGCAGTTTTCTCTAATCGAACTCGAATCTCGTTGCATCCAAAGACGTTTTTCTTTTCCGAACCGAAGATTCTGAAATTCGCGCTCTCTGCTTGGAGTGAAAAATGTAAAAATAAATGCGATGGAAAGGAAGATAGTTTACGTAACGCGAAAAGTTCAATGACTGACCTAGCGCAAAAAGTGCGCGATAAGTTAAGAACGCGGGTTATCGCGACGCGCTTTTTCACACGAGTTAGAAGCCTGCGTAATCGGTCGCGTTACGCAAGGATTATTTATAACTTTGTGTTTTATTTATAACGCGACGCGTGTCGCGATGGTCATTGCATATTCAGAAAAAAAAGATTCTCATTCATTGTTAGTTCCAAGATTTGAGAGGAATCCGGAAAGTCCTTTTTACCGACCGAGGTTACGGATTCCTCTTAAGGTTTTTGCAAACTTTTTACAGCTCGTTTTATCCCGGTTTATCTCTTCTTGAGACATTTGTTTTTTCACGAAAAATGCCTTCTTCAATCGCGCCATCAGCGTCTGTTTTTTACCTCGTTTTTCGAGAGCAGCCACAGTGTTTTCATTCTAATCTCGATCCGCTGTTTTACATGCTCGTTTCAAGCGTCGAGACTCGTATCAGCGAGACGCGTCGTTGCTGGCATCTAATTCAAGTACTTCCGGGTGCTGTCTTTCTTATCAAATTTCAAAAACCAATCTCACACATTCAAATTTCAAACGGTCATTTAATTTCTTTTCTCATTTTTCAGCGCCTCGCAAAAGACGTTGAAAAAAATATTCCGCGGCGAAAACACGGGTATTTTTAGTCCCTCGACGCTCGTTCATTCGGAATTTAAAAGTCCGAAGATTAAAAATAAAAAAAAGTAGAAAAAAATAGAGCCGAGTCTTTGAGGTTCGTGAAGTTAGCCCCAAAATACGAGGAATAATTAAATCAAGTACAGCATCAAGGGGATAAATGCGGCGTAAAAAGACCTTGTCCCCCGAGACACACGCGATATTTTTAATAGCGCATGTCCTATTTTTACCACGATGACGTCATGCTCAAACTTCGTAATTTTCCAGCTCGTTTGACACGCATGAAAAAATGTCGGAATTGTACATGCGTCATAAAAAATATCGCGTGCATCACAGGGAACAAGGTCTTTTTACATCGCGCTCGGCGTAAAAAGACCCGTTTTGTCCCCTTGATGCGCAATATATTATAAATTTTCATTTGTTTATAACTTTTTTTAAGACATGGACAAACGTGCGCCGTACTAAATTTAATTTTCCCTCGTATTTCGGGGCTAACTTCACGGAGTCTTCGGCTCATTGTCTCGGTCAGACGAGAATAATCCGAGACGCCAGATGAACGGGAAGCGTGCACGCGGAGAAAATTCGTTTTAACGAGGAGATAGTCGATTTCACCTTGGCCAACTTCCCCGTTCTTTTTTTTTCACGGGACGGTTTATTTCGCCGGATTAACATCGCGAGATCTTTGCTTCGTCCGATCGATGAATCGGCTTTCCGGAAGAACGAATGGACCGCATTTTTAGAATGAAATTAAAAAACAATCGTAGGCTCGTTATTTTATCACCGGCGCAATTTAGACTCTCGTCAATTCTTCGCGCCCTTTTTCACTTTGGCCGAGACAAAGCGCTTCGGGAATTGGCTCGAGTTGATTATCGCGAGTGGAAAGTTCGGATTTATTCGAGCAATTTGGCTACCCCGACGTTTAAATTGACTGGAAAGATCGTCTAGTGTTTATTTATTCCGTTTGGGTACGAAAATCTGCCCGGGTGAACGAGATTCTTTCTTTCCAGGGCGGAATTTCAGCATCGGGTCGCCTTTGTTTGGCTACGAACGAAAGACAGCACAACGCTGCATTATCGATCTGTTCCTTCGTGCATGATTCATCCCTTAATTCCCCGCTTTCGCATCTGCCCGCTTTTTCCCGTAATTCCAACTTTTTCATGTTCTCCAATTCAATTAAATCCTTTTTTTACCCCAAGAAATTGAGAAAGAATCATGAAGCTCGTTCCTCGCGAATTCCTCTCAATTAAAAAAACTCTCAAGCACGTAAAAATGCGGCAAAGTCTGGTATGTTCGCAAAAAAAAAACCTCGCCTCGCCCTTCCGAGGGTCACGTTTGACGAGGCCTAATTCTTCTGCACATGAAGCGTAACGAGAATGAAAGATCGTGCGCGGTGCTGACTCGTTTCGCTACGAGCAGACTGGTAATCGCCGCGAGCTTTATAATTACTGTTAGAATATTCGCGCTTGACTGACGTATAATTTGTACCCGCGCAGAAAACACGATCGCTTCGAATCGGGAAAAATCTCAATTATCCGCTCCGGCACTTTTTTACCTTTCGTCCAGGACTCTCTTTCCTGGCGTCCCGAAATTTTGAACATTTTCTCCGCGTCCTCAAAATAATTCGGTCTCGTTCCCTCGCCCAATTTTCATGTTCGACTTTTTCGTCGCTTCGAACGGTTTTCTTTTATCGCTGGTTTTAATATTTATCGATCGAGGATCGAGGGAATCCGATATGCTCATGCGCGGAGCGACTCGGCCGCGTACGAACTGACCAGAAAGAATACGAGTCGCGTCCGAGCCTCGTTAAATTGACCACAATTACGTGGCGAAGCGAATGGGACGCGCACACCGACACGCGAGCAATTTCATCGCCATTTGCATTATTTTGTTTATCCTCGGAACCGTTCAAACGCATTAAAATGATCATCGCTGTTACTCCGAGGCGACTTTGTCATCGATTTGTCATTGATTCGATGATCCGGCTTCGTTTCGCGCGATCGGAAAAAGGGGGGAAAGGGGAAGATTGAAAAACGTGGCATCGGAAGTTGGAGTTGGACTACGAAAGGGGTATAATGTACGATGGACAATGTACGTAAATAATGCAGAGAGAGATGGAGATAGAGGGACGAATTGATATGCAACACCGTTTCTCTATTGACTTCCTTCCTGTCGGAATTGAAGGGAACGCCGGTGCAATTTAATACCCTCTAAATTTCGTGGGGTGAGATTTCTTTTTTAGAGCGGGAAAATGAAATTATTGTTTTTTGGAAGGTGCGCATTTCTCCACTCCGAAATATCAAAAGAATGCGTTTGTTCGGCAGGAAAAAGCTTTGCCTTTCCATGAATAGAGTCTTTGTCCCCCCCCCCCCTCTTTTTTTGTCGTCGTCTTAATCTCGCACGAAACAAGTCTTATCGTAGATTTGAAGAGTGCCATGCAGGCGGCGTACGAATTACGAAGGGTGTCACCGAGCGAGTTCCACGACAGTACACGCATTGTGCCAGTGCCCCTTTCGAGGGGAGCGAAGCCAACGCAGTGCGCGGCGAAAACTTTTTCTGTGGGGCTTTCCGCGCGTGGCGGTTTCTCGAATTTATGAATCGAGACGATATTTTCCGCTCGACCGGACCCTCGGAGACGACTCCCGGCGTTTTTTCGAACGAAAACGAGCCGCCTCGAACCCCGATTCCAGGGATCGTTTCTCAAATTTAATTGACAAACGATAAAGTCCGTAATGGAATAAATGATCGGCTAATTGTGAGAAAAAGGAGAAAACATCGTCGACGAACGGTAGTTCGCGCTGGGAATCGCTTCCGTTAACGGCACTTCGGAAAAAGTGGGACTTTATTCGCGCCGGGATTTTTTGCCATCGGGACGAAAATCATCTTCGACTTCCGCGAAGTTGACGAATTCAGAAAATCAAAGAGAAAGCGCACGCGTTTCGGAAAATTGTTTCGCTTTCCCGACTTACTATTCGGGGATAAACGAGATCGTTAAAAATCGCGGTTGAGTGCTTCGAGTTTAGTGTCAATTCCGTTTCCCATAAAAAAAAATACCAGTTTGACCCAATATTCCCGTGTAATTTTATCGTCCATGGAAATTTCTTTCGTTTATTAAATTTTACGGTCCGAAAAATGGTTGGAAAAAGATCGATTTTTAAGCACATTCTTATCAACGTTGATTTATTTGGTCGGTAAAAAAGACTCTGCGTATTCCCCTTAAGCTCCAGACCGAATCATCGAGCTGTCGTCGACGGCGTAAAAGATTCGGAAACATAATTCAGCTCGTTCTCCACTGAAAATCTCGTCGTCTACTCAAAAACACACGTCGAGATGAAGCGCATGGAACAAAGGCGACTTAACGAGGCTATGAATGGCACATTGTACGTCCCTCGTACAGTCTTCCCGAAAATTTCGGCTCTTTATCACCCGAAGATAAAGCGAGTTTTCCCAAACATTTTCTCATTTTCGACTTTATTGCTTTCGAAGTGCTTTTTTCACTCCATTGAAAAAGGGGAACCATATGACAGTAAAAATTGCTGTTCGTGCAGCATTAGTACAAGCGCGAAGTCGATAAAAAATGTAATAGGCAAGTCGATTACCGCGCAGTCCAAATATACGAATGCTCGGAGCTTCGTACATACAACGGAGCTCGAACGCGTCAATTTACAGCTTCCTGCGTTTATACGCTGCAGTTTGTGTACGCAGTCCCATCCTACATTAATATCCACGACACGCATACAACGACGCCAGCGAATCATTAAATGCGAACATGCGTCTCGAATCATTTGCCTCGAGGCTTTTAACATTGAAATCCCTCGGGGGGAAGGGGCCGAAGTCATCTAATCCATTGTTTCGGCCAATCGCCGTTGATACGGGGCAATTTATCCGCCGTGAGATGCGACTTTCGACGATTCGAGAATCGTTATCTCATTTTCCCGCGTTGCACTGATAATTACAATCTTATCGGCGTTTCGGTGATTTTTATCGGTTCGATTGCATTTTTCATACCGCTTAATTAAAAAACATCTCCAACGTTAATAAATCGCGTCTACCTGGGAAAACGTCTTTCGTGTCGGGACTGGCGGGATGGATCCACCCGTTCCTCTGCTGTATGATGCACTGAAACATTCCGCACTTCGAGGAAGAAAAAAGCCCAAAAAAAACAATCTTCGAAAGCCCGCGCCGCGTCACATGTTCGTCGCTCTTTCCTCCTCCCTTTTTCCGTTTTTTAATCCATCGCCCTTGGCTTCTACCGCATCTTCGGGCGCACTCGGTTCTATTTTCGCGCGCGATCTTTCAAGGCGAGAATAACGGCCTCCGATCAAAACATCCCGACGCGCGAATCGATGGACCCGGGAGGCCTAGTTTCGGCTGCCTTGTTTTTCGGCGGCTTTCGGGAAGCGCGAAGGCGTCGTGCGTGAATGGAGAAGCCGAGGCGACGACTGGTCCCTGCGCTCCTGCGGAGGAGGGTGGCTGCTGCCGCTGCTTGGCTGGCTGGGATCGAACTGGATAGCTGGCTGGTCGCCAGGCAACCGTCCTCTCCATCTCGCTTCGTCTCCGTCCGCTCGCTCTCTTTCCTCGACTCTCCGTAACGACTCGCCGGCGCGTCTTGTCTCTTTCTTGCCACGGCACGTACACGCAAACACCGCTCTTTGTTTTCTTTACTTTCCTCTCCGCTTCCGCGATACATCGGGGAGCCTTTATCG
>JABFQM010000279.1:0-41836 GCA_022816865.1 Zelostemma sp. ZL-2020 | reverse complement strand
TTTGTCGTAATTATAAACCTGCTTCGTCTTAAATTGCAGTCCTTGAAAGCGTTGTTTTGATTGAAATTTATTGGCGGATAAAGGAGTCCAAGTGTGACCGGCGAAGAAACAGCGTGAAAAAAAACGAGGGAGAAAAAAGGCGCGCAAAAATTTTAACTCCGTTTTCAACGACGTCGGGTACTTATAGAAACGTCGAACGACGCATTAACGGCAGAAAAAAATCCGTGGAAAAGGCGCCTAGGAATTTTTTAGCGTTTTGGCGCGGCCTTTTTTTACAAACGCAGCGTCTTATGTACCGTAATACCGGTTATCGAGAAAAGTAATCCGCGACACCCGTTATAGCAGGCAGACTGCGCCGCGTTGTAAATTACTGCTGCTTTGCCGAGTTTACGAGCTCGATTCTCCATCGATAGGCTTTCGAGTGTTGTACGACACGTCAATATTAGACACGCTCAAGCTCGCGTGAAATACGTCCAGATCATCGTTTCTCGACGTTTTGCAGAATTTTCGGCGCGTTCGGGCGTAAAAACATATTTATTCGAATCTTACTTTAAAAGGGAATAGGGTATTACAGACTATCTAACGGAAAATATTAACAAAAAACATTTCGCAATGAGGTACTAAATAAATACACAGTAATGTTGTTTATTTTGTCTATTGTGTATTTGATGGAGTGGAATATTTAATCGAACGTAGTAAACGAAAAAATGACGGTATTTCGTAGATAACAAATTGAATGATAGAGACACGAATTTGACAGAAAAGTTTACGTTTTTTCAATAGTAAAAATAAATTATATTTTGAAGTTAGATCAATAAACTTGAAAACTTGAAAAATTATATTTTTATTACGCATGTAAAGTACTTGAATACAATAAAATTTGCTTCCTTTGTGCCAGTCGTTGGTCCTTATTGCTCCAAATAAACTTTTCCAAGTATTCATACTTTTTAACACAAAAACATCGCCATTAATCACAAAGCAATTTAAAAAAAAAACATTGAATGAAATTTTTAGAAAACTTATTCGACCAATTTGGAAAATTGAAATTTTTCATTTTACGAGCACATGTAATAGATTGAAAAAACTTTTTCTCATAACTTTTATAGGAAAAATGTAATAATGTGGCGGTATTTCCCGAAAAAGTGTGCGGCTCGCATTAATATTAGCCCCCAATGCTCTATTCTCCCCTAAATGCAATCGTTTCGTGAAAAATCCGCTCGGAAAAATTACTTTTCCGTCGGTTCACGCGGAGGCGTGGATAATGAAAGCTATAAATTACGAGCGATACAGTTGTACAAATATAATGCACGAACTGCGACGTTATCCCGAAATTGACTAACTCTGGCATCGAGAGCCAAGAAGTTGAACGTGGAAGCTCCGATCGTATGTATCTATCCACTTGCTCGAGATAGTTTCACGAAACATACTAGTTTCCAGCACAAGTTTGTTCGTAATTTCGTTGGACAAGAAGCCTGCGGGTACATTTCGCGGTGTCGGCAAGTATGAGAAGACGAGTAGATCAACTGAAGCGATTCTCTAAGATTCTCGTTATTATTACGCATCCAAAGCAATGTCCTTCTAATTAATTTACCGGATGAGAAATTGCTTTCGTCAACTCGAAGAAATTGACTGTCATTCGTCAATTCTTTGGGGATGGCAATGATACAGTTTTATTATTCATTCACCCCTGTCAAAGTGTTGACGTTACATTGAGCTGACAGATGTTTGATTCCGCGGTAAAGTTCCCATTGGATGTGGAGTTGGGCGCAATATCCGGGTTGTAGAAAGTAGTTTACGGTAGCTCGTAAATCTCGCAGGAAACCATACTACGTACGAAATACCGTCGTTTCCTCGGCAACTAGTCGTTATATCGAAACATTCGACATTTTGCTGCAGAGTGCACGTACCCATACAAACGAGTAGAGGAGATAAGGGATGGAGAATCTTTAAAATCTGTCGCTTCTTTGAACGCCTTGAGATTCGATGTCGCCGATATAAATAGAATGAAAATGTTCCAATTTCCATCGAGATGTTGGAAAATTGGAAAAAGCGGTCATCGAGGCGAGAATTTTTTTCCCGCGGATAAGCTTCTCAAAGTTGTTTACGAGATCGAGGAGGTTGGAAAAACATTTTGGAAACGGGAGAAATTTGCGTGGAGGCGGCGAGGATTTGCTCTCGAAAATCGCGGGATAAAAAGCGGTGGGGCAAATGCGTCACGATGACGAGGGCAACAACTTTTACTCGTAAAAATAACAGTCTTTGTTTTTACGACCCGCAGCAAATGTCAAACAAAACGCCGTCGACCTGGAATAAATGCTTGGACGAGTTTCAAGACCTTGCCAACGGAGAAAAATGCGCGGAGAAAAAGACTCGGCGATTACCGCAAAACGGAATCTGAAAAAAAAGTCACGCGCGAAAAAATTAATTAACGCCGCGTTGTGAAGTATCGATTACGAAACGATAACTCGCGCGTTTGTCCTTGTAATCGAGTCGGAAATGTCGTTTGACATTTAATAATGGCATTAAAACTGCGGATCGCTCGATTGATAATAGTCGAGTACGAGGAAACGGAGCGCTTTGATAATATGTTTATGGTCTCGTTAAATCTGCCAACAGCTGCAGAGAGCATCTTACCGGAAACTTTGGCCTGTTTGGTTAAGCAAACCCGTACTTAACGGAGCTTCGATGTTTCGCGTGAGCCGATTTTGTGACTTTGAAGTTTCTGTTTTAACTCGACTTGATCGATGAACTCGCGATTCGTTAACTTTTTTCACGCTATAGACAAAGATGCACTTGTTTCCAAAATAAAAGCGTTTATTTTGTTTCCAATATCATCGGTGGTGATACAAAAAGATTTCGAAGTAATTTCATTTTTGAAATTCAAGTTATTGGTAAAAGTTCATTCAGACTATTCTTGTAGAATATTTCAATCTATTAAAAGCTAATGAAGAAATGAAATGACATTAATTCCAATTTCCTGAATGAATGTAATAGATATTTTTAAAATTTCATTCATTTCCTTTTCAAATGCGCTAATTGCTTTGTAATTCGAGTAAAATTAAATGAATCGATAAGTTCATTTGGGACAAAGAGGTGAAATTACGCTTGCGTTAGAGAAAGTGATGTTGAAAAAGTTTCTTCACTGAAAATCCTTCGTTTATTAGAAATGTCAGTTTTTTCATAGTTTCTTTATCTATAACTTTGAAATTAGATGCTCATTTTACGCTATGCAATGTTTTTAAATTGAAAAAACGAGAAATTTTCCTGAAAATTATTATTTTTTAATTATAAGTGCACTTTATTCCGATCGTCGATGGAAATGATATGAGAGATTTGCATTTTTCGAATAGTAGCAATACTTAACACGATTTACAAATTGCTATGATTTTCCTGTTTACTGCGTTGAATAAAATATTCAGCACTATCAAACGCATTAATAGACAGAATATTACAAAATATGATTACAAAATATTCTTTTTTGTCAGCATTTTCCATTCGATAGTCCGTAATATCGCGGAGCCTGTAATTGGGAACGTTTTTTTCTTTCCCAGGCTCTACATGGTACATGATCATAAGGTCTGGAAACCTGAAAAATCTGGACAAGTCAGGGGAATTAAGTTTGAAACGGAAAAGTCAGGAAATTTGTCTCGTGAAACATGTTTTTTGATTCCAATCGAATTGAGATTCTTTCTTTAAAATTATTTCTGATTTTTTGATCGGTAAATTCGTATTCGTGTTATTTATTGTTTACTCAATGTAGTTGTGGATTATCGTCAAGAAAAAATTTGGACTGGAAAAGCTGGAAAAGTCAGGGATTTTATTCCTCCGAATTTGTGGCCACCATTCACTAAATTCGTTCAGACGTGAACAGATTTGGTAGAAATCTGTTCAGAGCAGTGAGCATTCCTAGACAGACCTTTCAGAGCTCTGAAAAGATTTTCTGGCGGGGTTTTTCAATTACACGAATATTCGAAAATACGAAACGCATTGAGCGTTTATGCGAAAAGGGAAGACACCGTCTTTCAAGCGAATGAAATTTGAATAATTCACCGTCGATCGAGTATATAAAGTGGTTAACGTCAAGTCGGGGTGCATTCTGCCGCGATAACGCAATTACAGTTGAATCGCATCGTTGAATCGTTCTCGCTAATAATTCCGGCGAGGCGCCCACGGGAACGCGCTAATTGCGCCATGAAAGTTGAGCCCGCAACTTCAGTTTGCAATCAAAGCATTACTCGGCCGTTGAAGTTTTCGCCGGTAAATACGAATGAGAAAAAAATCCCCCGACACTTAACAAACCGCGTCTTTCATTCGATTTATTCGCGGATCGAAACCGCAGTTTCATGTAATCGAATCCGGATAATTGAAAGCGCAGTTTAACATAGGGTTTCGAGTAAATCATAATTCCAAACCTGAATTATCGCGGCATAGATCTCGAAGCAACGTCCATTAAGTTACTTTTACGTCGCGTTAATGACGCGAGATATCGAATTAGCGGGTGAAACGCTTGTCCTTTGGGTGTTTGCCAAGCACTGCGGGCATATTATGGAGCGAGTTACGTGTCGGGCCATCCATCAGAGTGGTAACCCTGGCAAACTAATCGATGCGCCCGATTCGGATCTATATGTGGTTCATCCACACTCGGTCGTGTAAAACGCGACGTCATTTGCTTAGGACCATCCGTTGTTCACCGTTTCATTGTTTCCATCGAATGATCTTCAAAGTCCTTTATCGTCTCGTTTGCAGTAATGTTCGATCCATCTTTTTACCCTTCGGCCAAACCGAAAGAGAAACTTTCGATCACTTCGAAAGTTTCATATACCTTCGATACCTTTATTTATCATGATCCTTGTCATTCGAGGGAACGCAAAGCGAAGAATAAACTGTTACGGTCAAGTGATTCATTAAGGATCAGATATCTGGGGGAATATATCTGCAGTGCCGGAAGTAAAGTAGTTGGAGAACAGTGATGTTCGGAGGAAATGCTCAACGAAGTGAGCACAAAGTATTCCAACAGGAATCGTGATCTCCGCTAGGGTCTTCTCGTGAATCTTGCATCAGTTTGCTGACCCATTTCCGACGGTACAGAAGCCAGGAAAATATTCGACGCTCCTTCAACGGACGAAAAGTCTACTTGATCTATAAATGTACGTTCCCCCGTGCGCTCGAATAGCGTTGTATTTTCAATTGATACTGATACGGGCGATGCATCGATAATGCACGAAACCAATCGAGTTACGACGTAATAACGATATTAAAACATGTTAATTGACGTTTCAATGAAAATGTACGATAATCGAGTTGTTTCGAAATCAATTCTCGAACCGGGAATTGGTATGGAAAAAGAAGGGATATTTTCATGTCTCTCGGGTTATAAAAGTTAAACGAGTGGAGATATTTTCCCACAATCTCCAATTTTTCGCGAGATTTCATCTACGAGGGTGTTTGGAACGGATACAACAACTGCGAGGTCGGGGCTGTGGTTTTGGCTTTAATGCGGGGCATAATATCCCATTGATTTCTGGCGCACAATTGAGACCGCCTTTTCTTTGTTATCTCGCTTCGGCCAACGGCTTCCTCTTCTCTCTCTCTCGTTCTTCGGTTCATGTATTCTTCTTTTTATACCGTTCCCCTTGGCTCTTTCGCTAGCAAACGAGCCGCAGGCTTAAATCCTCAAAAGCACGTTCCTTACGAGCGAACTGGCTTCGAGCACTCTTCCCTCGCTCTCTTGCTTCTTCCCTGATGTTTTCTTAATTTCCAGAGCGTTACTCGTACGACGAACCAGCGGCATTCGCGTCCGATGTTAATCGGAAGAAAAAGTTTTCCCCAGATTGAATTTCCGTTCAAGTTTCCGGGGTTTTTTTTAATAAATTCAGGGTCGTCACGCGACCTGGAAAATTAGGAAGCCTGGAAAAGTCAGGGAATAATTCTAAATTAGGGATTTCTTTATAATGAAATGAGTTGATGTTTTTTTCCAATATACTAATCGCAACAAGCTACGGAAAATTACAAATCATCACAAAAACTGCGAAACATTGCAGAGAAATACATATACGATTTTCCCGAAAACCACGAAATTTGTCAAATAATTAAAATTTTTAAGTGTAGGTACTACAAAAATACAAAAAATGCCCCTGTATTTTTTATCATTTTCCGAAGTTTCCTGTACTTTTTTGCAGCAATTCATATCATTTATTAGAATGTCGTAAGTTTGTACAATGTTGCTTTAATTTGCTCTATTTGTTTGTCCACAATTATTATATAGCTATCAACGCTTTTAACTTGAATTTACTGCCGAAATTGATATAATTTTATGTAAAAAAATCGGTGCTCTCTTTATTTGGGCTGACTACAAAAATGAAACACAGCGAGCAATGCAGAAAGACTGAAAATCGCGAAATGGGATTTCGAGAGTAGTCGTAAAAAGTGTGCGGTAAGTTTATTCGAGGATCGACGGCGACGTAGCTTCAATTAAACGAAACAATTTCCCAAGAAAAGAGCTTGCCCTCTCGTCAACGATACTTGAGATCGATATAGATCAAGTTCAAGGCCGTCCGCGATATCTTGGATCCAGGTTGTCGACCCCGACACAAACGCGGTTGGCGATTAATCCACCTCTCTTTCCCTCTCTCTGTTTTCGCGATCGAAAGACTCGGTTTCGTAAACAGCGTCGATGAAATCCCACGGATTTCGCGCGCAAGGTACATATATATATGTGCACTGCATTTTCGCGACGAGTTCCGACGCATGAAAAACAAACGGCGCAATTCGCGTCACATAATTTTCATTCCTTTTCCCTCATGGCGGATTGTCTTTTTTCCGCGTACCTTTACTTCCGGATATCCATTTTCGAGGCATAAATAATTCATCCCGGGTCGCCGTGCGGCGATGTATTGCATTAAATATGAAATCCAATATAAAGTTTTCCTCCGCGGTGTAAGCCGGCGGAGGAGAAGAGAGCTCTTTATATGTCGCCGGCATCCGTGCCCGTTACTCGCCACAAAAACACTCATTCCGAAGTAAATTAAAGTGGATTCCAATGGACGGGATATTCTTTACCGTTTGTTTATCGCAAATTATCATCCCCTCTTTCATTTATTATTCATTACATTGTACCAATTCATTGTCTAATTACGAGGCCACGTTTTCTTTTCACACCGGTAATGGAATGTTAATAATGAGAAGAATACGACGTCCTACTAGAGCAAAACGCGCCATAAATCAGCGTGTTTACCTGCATCGATGCAAATTGCGAGTATAATGTACTCGACCGTGCATCGCACGCTGAACGTGTTCGCGCAAAGGTATGAGAGATCGTGTCCACTCGGTCGTGTTCGAGAGGAGCGGAGCACATATCGACGTTTAATCAGACACGCGGCTCGCATATTGACGCGTTCTCTGCCGTTATCCCGCGTCCCTTCGTCCCCCGCGTAAAAGGGGAACGGACAGAAGCAATCGTGTATTCTCGAATCTTCATTTCCTCCTCTATCATTGAAATTCCGATTTCGAATCGAGGAATCCCGCGAAAATGAAAGTCGTCATTTTTTGCAATCGTAGAAAGAGCTTGCCGCTTTTTCCGCTGATATTGTACTTTCCCCGAACGTCAATCGCGTGCTTAGCCACGGTGAAAAAAGTTCGCCAGGAAACATACATTTTCATTTCTATCGGGGTGTAACGATTTTTTCAAGAAAGAAAAAAGTGACTTTATGCGCATATTGTTATATGGTTTTGTCCGACTTTTTTCAACGCCCTATGCGTGGCATATCTCAGACCTCAATCTGCCCCGTTTTCGACCGCTTTAGCCGACCTCCGAAATGGTTCGAGTCAAAAATATGTGTTATTTTCTTAATCCCTACAAAGTGAGTTTTGCTGCCAAGTAAACATTTCGGGCTCTTATACACTTAGTTTCGAGGTAGAAAAGCTAGACTTAGCCACGTGAAAAATGATAATGGAGGGTAGTGCTGAGAGTGTAATTTTGAACGTTATTGACGAGTCCTTATCATGCTTGCAGAATGCAGAAACAAAGCCGAGGTTGCACGACGATGGAGGTTGCGCTAATGCGCCCTATAAGCATGGCTGGCTAATAACATTGTAGCCCATCCCCGACACCCTGCAGCCACACACCTGTAAGTACCTTGCATTATTTTCCATACGCGTTAACCCGCAAAAAAGTAATCTGTCGGGATATTAAGTTTTATTTTTGTAAGTCAAGACCTATAAAGTAAAACAATGTTGAGAGATTAAAAATAAATATTTCAATAATCGACAGGGTCGCGAGAAAAATAACGATAATGTATCCTTTCGTACATCGTTGTAGAAAATTACCTGCTCGAAATAAATCGCCATAGTTTGGTGTAATTCAGGAAAAATCTTAAAGTTGAGATTTTTTTCGTCAAGTGCCAGGAAACTTGAAAAAATTAGGAAAATGTCGACTTAATTTTGCCGGATTGCTAGCTTACAGAATTAATGGCGATTTCGAACGACTCGACAAGGGTAAATATAACAATCGAGTCGACACAAGAAGGTTCTTTTCTTTTTCTCAAAAGAGGCAGGAAGAACCTTTTCGAGAAGATAAAAATGAAGGAATGCAAGGATGGAAATAAAAAAGAATAGAATGTCGAGATTTCGAAGCAACGAAATAGCCTTTGAAACTTTAACGGCGAGAGTGATAACGCGTGCAATAATTTTGCGCGCCGCTAATAAATCATAAACGACTGTCTGATAGTGCGATAAGGATCAGTTTTGTTACGTCAAAGAATATTAAATGACACGTTCCCATGATAAGATAAAAGCTCACGTGACGCGATTCAAAGTCAAGATTGAAGTGCTTTATAGAGCGCTCAAGGCCGCTGTTTCAACTTTAAATGTTTACGAGGTACTCTCGGAGGAGTTTCATATGTTGCAACTTTTTAGATGCGTCTCTTGCGAACATTTTTCAATCATGTAAAAAGTCAACTATCGCAAAGACGTTTGCACGCGGATGAATTTGAATTTCGAGGGTTTCTCGAGACAAAGATTAGGTGGGGGAATTAGTGACCGCGATAGTGTCACGTGCGACTATCGCGGTACGTGGGAGGACGCCGGCAAGTGGGACAGCGCGTGTTTGCCTTCCCTCGGTCATCGTCGCATCGAGCATTCCTTTTTTTACGCAAAGCTGACTCCACAAAAATCCTCTTTCTTATGCAAAACCTGTTTTGTCGGAATCTCCTAAAGCGCTTTTACGTTTGTAAACGCTTTTTCGAACATTTATGTTACTCGGGTTCTTTCGTTTTCAAATCATTTTTCGTGTTTTTGCCATGAAGATGAAAGTTATCGCTGTGAATTCGAGCGTCGAAAAAAAAGGAATCCTAGTAATCCGCATTGGCTCATTTCCAATTATGTCACTGTGCCTTGTTTAATCTCGAGAGAGAAAGAGAGAGAGAGGGAGAGAGAGAAAGAGAGTAGGGTCACGGCCCGATCGATCCTTTTTTTTTTCACGTAACATCCCATCCACTGTCTGCAGGACCCTCTCGTTCCCCGGCCAACATTTTTATTTCTGGGACGCTTGAAACATTGATTCCCGAACGAATGAAATGTCCAAAAAAACAGCAGAATCTCGTCGAGTCGAGAAAGTGCTCATTTCTCATCTCATTACATTCTCTCGGAATGTTTAATCGAATTACGCGATATTCGATTAATCGATGAAGAGGAGCGCATCGTGAGAAGTTGATTAAAAAATTTTTATTGATAATTCGCGACGCGGGAGTGTACTTGCGCGCTCGGAAACACGCTGCCTCGTTTTTCCCCTATTCCCTGGCGCGCACGGGGCTGCTAATTTCGATGCAAACTTTCCGCACGACGGTATCGGTTTACGCAGCAGACTCTCGTGCTTCGTTCGTTCGTGAGTTCGTGTGAGTGTCATAAATACCCGCGTTGAAGTAGAATGAAATTCAATATCGAACTGCGGAAAAAGCGCCGCGTGTCTTTCATTGTTGCCACGTAATCTTTGACGCTTTGTCAGCGCTCGATTGAATGGTTTCCGAGCTTGTTCGGAATATTTCACGAATTTTTCGGACGTAGAAGAAGACGGCTAAAGTGGCATTAACCGATCCAATGAAATCCAAGATCCGGTTCAAACTGGTGCGTTTTCCCGTACCAACAAAGTAGTTATACGTGCTCTCGACATTGAGCGGCATTCAGAACCGCATTCCTCGATGAATATTCACGATTTGCTTTATGGCGGAACGCATCATTTGAATTTGTAACCGGGACGGATCGTTTCCGCATCGGCGAAATTTTAAGTGAAAAGCTCGCGCGCTGACAATGTAAAAGCGATTTAAAGAGAAGAGGAAATTACTGCGAGGCTGACTTTAAGGGGTCATTCCACTGTGAGGCTCAAAAAAGTAGGTAATATTTAGGATTTTTTTTCTGAGGAAAGATTATAAATAAACGCATAAAACTTATCACAGTTTATTGATTCACTTATTAAAGAATTCAAAAAATTGGAAATCACACAATTTTCAATTATTTATATGTTGTTTATGCCGACTTGAAAAAGACTCGTTGGAAAAACCCTCTGAGACCGTGCAGTTAATTGTGACTCGTGTAATTATTTTAAACATCAAATTCGAAAAGATTATTTATGTGTAACAGTGTCGCTCTCGTCCGCAGCAGAATTGAATTTTTTCATTGAAAATGGACAAAATGGCGCACATCTAAAAAAAACGTTTTAAAATGACCTGTGTTTTTCCGAACTAAATTGTTAATAAAAATACTGAATTTTATTTATAGAATTATAATTTTGCTACGGACGAGAGCGACACTATTACAAATTAAAAATCTTTTCGAATTTCCTGTTTCAGATAATTACACGAGTCACAATTACCTGCACCGTCTTAAAGGGTTTTTCCAACGAGTCTTTTTCAAGTCGGCATATAAACAACATATGAATAATTATAAATTGTGTGATTTCAATTTTATTGAATTCTTCAATAAGTAAATCAATGAACTGTGAAAAGTTTCATGCGTTTATTCATAATCTTTCCTAAGAAAAAAATCCTAAATATAGTACTTACTTTTTCGAGCCTCACAGTGGAATGACCCCTTAAAACGGATCGTGATACATTTTCCTCAACGGTAAACAAGAAACATTTCAAAAATGCATGTTGAGGTTCTGAGCACATATTGTCAAGCTTTATTTCCGTTTTCTTGTAGCGGGATCCTTTGTTGGGATCACACAGCTTCGCTCACTTTATCTTTTACTTACCGAGAGCTTTAGTTGAAGCAGGTTCGCAAGATGAAAACGAAGAAATTTCGCGCGACGTCGTTTGCGAGCTGAACGGGGTCGGTAACTTTATTAACAGCCTGCTGTTTGGGGCGGTAAAGTGACTGAGAAAGGAAAGACGGTGGAAAAATGAACTCGCGAGGAAATGAGGAATTTGCACCGAAACTGAAATCAAAGCCATTCGGTGTTAAAGGGAAAATGGGGCATTACGAAGCATGTGCTCATTAAAAAAGGTTACACTTTGGTAACTTTTTTGATGTTAATTTTCTTCGTAACATCAACAAAGTTTACGCGAAAAAAAAAGTTGAATTTTGTTGTGTTAAAGATATTGGGAAAATTTCATTCGACATCTTTCTAAATGTACCAACCAGATTTGTAATGTATCTAATTAAATCCGTGTAAAAAGTTCATTTGGGGCAAGGGGGATCAACGACCTACACATACGAACCAAATTATGTACCTGTGAGCAAACCTGTGTGTACCTGCGCTTATTACGTAAAATTATGCTTGTGTAATGAAAATTTAAGGTTTATAGAATTTTTAACCGCTGAAAATCTTAATTATAAATTTATTAATAATGTTAATTTTTAAAGCTTGTTGAAATAACTTTGAAATCGATTTGACGCTATGCAACGTTTCGGAATTGAAAGTTGTTTTTTATCGTTGGAACGTTTTTGTGCTCTACATTTTTAAACTGTGGTAGAAGTGTTATGAAATATTTAAATTCTTCGCTTTTTACAATGTTTAAATGTTAGCAAGAACATGATTTACAAATTGCAATTATCTTCTCGTTTACTGCGGTAAATGAAATATTCAATATCTCGATATTAAACGTATTTATTCATCAAAAATGTAAATTCTTCTAAAGTTTTTTAATTCAAGTTTTAATTTGTTACAATGAAATGTTTCTGAATTGAAAAATGCAAACTTTGTTGTTAAATCCTTGGCTTTTACATGATTTTCCGGCTCTAATGTCTTTGATAAAAATGAAGGAAATTGAAAACTCGATGTGCAGAGAAATTTAAATTCAAGACAAAGACGCCAAAGTTTGGGTAAAGAGGAAAATCGAACCGGAGGGTTTTCGTTTATAAAGTTCGAACAGCGGTGGAATAACTTTTTGGTCTTTGATAAGAGGATGAGGACGAGCTTTCTCGAGTGGATTATATGGAAGACGAAGGGCAGGGACGGATAACAAGAGGAGGCTACAGAATGGCCTCAAAGAGACGGAGTTCGCGTAGGCGGCGGCGAAGTGGGCCAAATAGGGGACTAATTGAAGCACTTCATTACGTTCTCTCGGTGCGCGAGCTGCACGATAATTCGCTTCCCGAAACTATCGCGAAACACTCGGGAAACTTTGACTGGATATTTTTCCAACGTCAGTGGCGACTTTTTTCCATCCTTTGTTTTCCCCGAGCGAATTACGGTTCTCCCGGCGCGGAGAATGAAAGAAAATTAATTTATACGTCGGGATGATTACAATCGCTACGGGGAGTAATGAAAGTTGACTCCGAGGTCAAGATGTTTACCTTGAATCGGACAACAAACTTGGACCTCTTTTCGAGGTTCAAAGAACTCGGAGAACCAAGCGAGAAGTTTGCAAAGGGGGCGAAACAAAGAACATAAACAAGTTGGGGTTGTTACGCGAGAACACAAGCTAAATCGAAAGGGAGGCGACTGAATCACGGAAAGCATGACTCTTTGATGTATCCGAGCTTCACAGTGCCCCCGGAGATGTGTCTCATCTCGGAATTTCAAAGCTGAGACTTGTAGCACTCGTTAATTATTTAATCGTCATCTACAATGTCTTTTCCATAATCGCAGGCGTATGCAAACTGTTCTTTTTACTTATTGGAAGTAAATTATTTCAAGTTCCATTCAACAGAAAATCACAATTATTGCAACCACACATTTTTGCCATTTTCAGTTACAATACGTAATTATACACGTTTCGATGTAAAGTCTAACTTGCTAGGTGCAACTTCCGCGAAGAAACTCCATTTTTAAGTCGAGAAGTTTTAAAATTTTACCAGAATGTCTAGGATTCTGCATTTTTTTCAAGATTGGTATTACTTTTGTAAAAATTTGACGACAAGTTTATTCATATAAAGTTGGCACTTCTTTTTTCAAAAAATCGATCTCCTAAAAGAGTCCCGAGTAGACTTCGAAGAGTTCTAGAGTTCCCGATAAAAAAGGAGTTCTACAAAATAATTGGTGAAAAATCGGAAAAGCGAATTGGGGGTGCTTACTTCACGCGGCAATCTTCTTAGCAAAAAGAGTTCTGATTGCATGAATTTGTCAGTTTTAAAGAGTTTGAGAGTTCTCAATAAATTTTAGAACAAGTTCTGGAAAATTTAAAAAAAATTTGTCTGACAAGTTGTTCGAGTAACTTTCGTCGTCGAAAGTCCTGGGGAAGACCTGAGTCGTACCCGTAGAATTCCTCATTAATTACTCTGTTAGTTATTAGCAAATAAATGAGGTTACTGACAGGTGTTAATTCATAAATTTCCGATCGGTCGCTCTTAGAACTCGTCAGGTTTAACTGAGAGTCTAATTGAAAACTCTTCTATCACTGTTTTTGCCATTTCCAAAGTTGAAACTTGTCATGAGCCCCTTCAAATTGTTTATAACTTGAAAAGCTTTTGTTTATTCATTTTTTTTTGAGCGCCTTCAGTTGTGTTTCGTTGTGTGCGATTGAGAACTCTATTCGGAACTTCTCTATCGTTTTATTTTAATTTTTCGATTATTCAATAATTATTTCGCAGAACTTTTTTTTACTTTTTATCGGGAACTCTAGAACTCTTCAAAATCTACTTGAAAATCTTTTCGAAAATCGATTTTTCGAAAAATGAGGTGCTAACTTCATATGAATGACAAGTTATTGTTTGATTAAAATTGTTTCTGAATGGATGCAAACGTAATTGATTAGATCTCCAGTTTGATTTGGAAAACGAGGGACAATCTCATTCATCTGAACTTGAAAAATGTGTAATTAGTATTGACTTACGACGAGTATAACTCCAGAAATCGTATGAAAAGTCAAAGATAAGGGGAGATAAAGTTTTAATTGAATTCGAAATCTCCTGTATTGTTGCTACTGTATTCGTTATTTTCAATCCAAACTCGTTTATATGAAAAGTTATTCGTCGTTTTCGCACTAAAATTCGATGGGAGTTATGACATTTTGCAAATGTTTGAAGACGTAAGAATTTATAAAGTTAAAATGTAGGTCATATTAAAAAATGAACTAAAAAATTGTGACTAGAGATAAGGAACAGTTTTTCAAATATAAATCCGATAACAGTTTTCTTTATACACTTATTTTTACGTAAAAACTTGACAACCGACGAGTAATGAAATTTTTATTTCATTACAATTTAGAACGAAAAATTTTATCTATGATAATATCGCAGTACTTTCAAAATTCATTTAATAAAGAAAAAAAAACGTTCATTCTTTGTCGATTTTACCAAATTCAGGTTGACAGTCTTCTCAATCAAACTTACAATTCGTATATTTGCAAAACTTTCTGAACAATGCTCTTTTCGGCCATTCTAAAGTAACGGAGGTGACAGTTGGACGCAAAGAAAGCTCTAGATTTAATACATGAAATGAATACACCGTTTTTTAAAAAAAAGCCGTAAGTTTTAGTCCAGTAGTCTGCGCGTGTAAGAATTTAAGACACGAAATATGTATAGTTTTTTTAAAAAACCTATTCAAACACGGTAACGAAGGTTGCGCGCCGAAACATGTAAAAATAGGCTAGAGGTATTGAATAAAAAAATAATCATTCAAATTTTCTGTACAAATTTTGCATGTAGGTGAAGGAGTTACCTATGCAATTGCCTATTCGTTTTTTCCGCTTTTAGGACGTGATATATAAAACAGTTTTGAGAATTTGAATGAAATAATCAATAATGAAGTGTATACATTTTATTTTATCAAAAAAAATATTAATAGTTTTGCGCAGAAAGGAAAAAAAGAAAACAGATTATGATAGAACTTCAAAAGACCATGAATCGATAAAGAAACGTGTTTGTAAGTTCAATTAACCGGAAATAGTTTATTACAATTATAATTCCCAATTTTCAAATTTCAAATAATTTGAATACATAATTTTATAGTTACATAAATAAACAAATAGCCAATAAAAATGAAAAACTAAAAATTAAAAAAATCGGCTATGAAAAAAGAAAGAAGAGAGTGAATTTTCGAAATGTCTGAATTTGCACTTCTTGGTTTTACTTTTTTGAGAATGGCTGTTTAAAAAGCAACTTGATTTTTCACTCTCCAAATTCCTTGATTCCAATTACGAGGTGATTCCTCGTGATTAGTCTTTGCTTTGACAATCCACAAACCGATGTCCTTAAAGCTCCGTCTGGGTACGTGCAAATGACGCATTTGTAATGAAAAGCTGTTTGCGGTTACCGAAAGTGTCAACGCTTGCTCGGAGCATTAACAACACGCGAATTCCCATCGATGGTAGTGGAACTGGGAAGGGATCGCAAGCACCGTAACGCGATACGTGCGAAGAGAGCGTCTGAAGTGTGGAATGCGTTTTCGCCGTGTGCAGGGGGTGACGCCACGAGTATCGTATTTACGAAGCCGAAGATTTAATAGTAAATCAGTTTCACGGTCTGTTGAAAGCCATACCGAATCTTCTCTCGTTACACGCGAAGCGCATAATGCACTCGAAATCTTTCCGTGATTTTCCCGTTTTCCGCATTCTCCGTTATTCATGAAAAAACCGATTGGCAACGAGGCAAATTGGCTAGAGGGCTTTTTGTTTGCGCGCGCGAATAAGATGAGAGGAATATCGATGCGTCTGTCAATCGATTAGACAGCTAATTAATTTACCGCATAATGTAATTATTCGAAGCTTACGCTGGCAGCGACCACACGAATCGCGACGGCAAATTGCATACCAAGAGTTCCGCGGTACCCAGCGGCTGACCAATTATCATTTGCATCACATATTACCGTCGTGATTGTCGCTGCTGCCTCTGACATTTTTCGCTCCACGCGGAATTTCAATGATTGAGGATTTTTCATCCGCGTTGAATACACTAGACGCTTCTTCGCGAAAATCCTCGACGACGTTCGCTCTCGAATTCAATTACTCGTAGCACTGTATGTATATCCGTTTCGAGCAAATAAAAACTGTTGTGTCTTATGCATTCGATTGTTTCGATATTCCATGCGGAAGTATGAGAAAATAAATGTCGGTTGTGTTTGCACGTCAGTCTTGTATATCGCAATATCTGGATATAATATTATATTTGATTATTATTGTTGTATTTCGTAGCCTGGAGCTGAGAATTCGATAAAGGAAATAAATGAAAAAACTTGTGATGGTTATTCTCGTTCGGAGTGATCGTGATTTTCACGATTATTTAATGTTGTCGGAACACATCGAAGGTGTCGAATGTTTTTGGGGCATTTCGGTCTTTAGAAGGCTATTTCTATCAACTAAGAACAACACCGGAAAAAGTGGATTTTACCAACACGAGAGTCAGTCGCTAAAATATTCATAACCATTGTAATTTATTCGCCGAAGAGACCAAAACTACAGGTTACATGGAGGAATCGAAATAAAGAAACTTCTGGTATAGCTATTCGTCAGATTTTTAGAGATTCTTCGCAGATATGTTTTCGTTGAAAGAAATACGTTTTTTATGGAGAGGGAGTAACGATGCAGAACTAAGCGCGTGTAAATCAGCAGTTCGCGTCGCGGAATTTGTAGGAATGACGCGCAGTCAATGGGAAAATAAATCTTGGATCGAAGCGCAATGATTGGCAGAGGTGAATCGCGGATAAGTAGGCGCGGTCCCCCTGGTCGCGCGCGAGGACTCATGGAATATGCATGACATGTTAATGCGGCGTGTACGCGTAATCTAATTATACGGATCCGCGCGAAACAGCATCTCGCGCGGTATCCCCAACTCGGCCGGCGTCATTTGCACCCTCGTCGCCGCTGCCGCTGTGTCGACATGCTCGGAAATCGTCCATCAACGACATCCTCCATTCCGGCAACTCCAAGTCACATGTCGGAGATAATACGTCCCTGGCACATTTCATTCATTGACGCGCAGATTCACGGCGAATGAATTTCGTTGCTTCGAAGCGCGTATTATCATGCATTCATTTTATTCCGTTCGCCTTCGCCCTTGATTGCATTTTAACGGAAAATTCATGGCCGCGTTGTTTTTTTACTTTCAAAACGAATACGGTAACTTTGTTACCGAGATATCGTTCGCGTTGTAGGGGAGACTGGGGAGGTTTGGCCAGGAGAGGAAACTCGTATTTAACAATAATATGAAAATTAATTGCGATTGTTTTAAACGTGTTGTATTTGCAGAGTTGCATTCTTAAGATTGAATGAAAAATATGAATCCGATAAATCAAAAAAAATATTAATCAGCTTTTGGAATAGTTATTTTTTAACTAATTTTGTTATTTGTCTTCGACTTGAAATTTGCGGACCATTTCTGTTCACTATTGTATAATGATTTAGAAATTTTAGAAATTAGGCTATGTGGACAGAACTAATTGCCACAATGGAGTTTTGTTAAAATGCAGTCTATCAATTTTTTAGTGATTTCTCAATAAATTCTAATAAAAAATAAGACTATATGAACCGATATTATTTAGTACTTATCATTGAAACTTGAAATTTTACAAATGTTTTTACCAAACTGAACATTGTTTGTAATTGACTTGACAAACATATATTTTTAATGATAAATTTATATTTATGTACATTTAAAATTGAATACATTCACAATTTACATACATTTTTTATTGCATTGTGGAAAAACAAGGAGAAAAGAAAAATAACGTGTTGGACGATAAGAAGACAACAAAGTAAAAAAAAGGTTCAATGTTGAATTTTGCGCTTTTTTTATTTTATCTTTTTATGATTCTGAACATTTATGTAAAATTTTTATTACAAATAAGAGACTAGAAATCAGAATCCGGTACCGAAAATTGCGCATCACCCACAGTTTTGGAGAAAAATGGGGTTGAATAAATCAAAAAATGCTCATTTGAACGTTTTCATGGAACTTTGGCAGAAGATATAAAGTTTTCTACATAATTGATACAGGGTTCCCAAAATCCATCCATTTTGTTCAAAACGAGCTTTCAGTTTTGACTACGATTTTTTTTGGCAGAGATATATCACTTTGATATTGACAAGTTTTTTACACATAAACAAAATTGTACAGTCGAAACTAAGAGTTCGTTTTAAAGGGGATGGATACTACTTTTCGAAATCCTGATAATAATGCAGAAATATAGCCTTTTTGGCCCATTCAACCCCATTTTAATCAAAAACTGTGGGTGACGTGCAATTTTAAATGCTGGATTCTGATTCAACGCACGAAATTCCATTTAAGAAATGTCGTTTCATCCCCAAGAGGCTTTTAGTACCCCTGTGTAATCTGACCAAATAATCTGACTTTATAGAAAGTCTTAAAAAGGATCACACTTCAGTGATCGAAACGTCGACTGAACAATAAAGGAACGAATAAACTGGAAAGTCGACAAAAACCAAGACAAATTTATACTCTCTTTATAGTATATTATACTCCGAGAAAAAACATTAATGAAGATTCAAAAAATCTTACCAAACCTCCCCAGTCTGCTCTAAATTAATCCGGGATAAAAACGCCTGAAATATGTCGATCACGATTCGGGCTTAACACAGCATATATTTTTTATGAATTCTCCCCGGGTCATTTTTCTAACACCGTTGACGCGCACGTATTCTTTACCGGGCACGATAAGCCCGACGCGACCGGCGCAAACGCGGTTTCTCTCTCTTTCGTACCAGACGAGTCGTAAACACTACATGAATGTAAATCGAGCGCGACTCGGGAATTCGTTGAGCATCGTGCCGGATTCGAATAACGATAAACGTTTCTCGCTTCCTCGGCCTTTAATATTTTTGTTCTTCTTTTTTTTCGTTTGGCCAGTTTTTATACTCGACTTTTCGGCGTAAAACGTGAAGAAAGAAAGTTCACGAAAAACATTGCACTACCGTAGTTTTGGAAAGCGAGTTCTCTTTCTTTTTCAGCGCTGACTAAGCCGAGCGTCGAAGGTACGCGAACTCGGCACAGGTCGTGGTTAACCCCGAGATTAAAATAGTTATTGACTGCCGCTGGACGGACCTTCCGAGAAGCGGTATCGATTAATTTTTTTGCTGAATTTTACTGCTCTGCCCTTCGTTCTTCTTTTCGCGTAGCTTTGAGCATTCCAATCGTGATTCATGTCCGAAAGTTCGAAAAGTAGGACGTCAAACATGTTTTCCAAGTGCCGAGGAAAGGCGGTTGAAAACGACTCTTGTTTCTTCACCGTTTCACTTTCTTCGCGAAACGTCTTAACTCGATATTTAAGCGACCGCGGCGAAAGTGACACTCTGCCACATAAGGAAGCGATATCTCACTCCCTCCGAGCTTCGTTATCGTAAATAATGTCGCGGGCACGTCAATAACCGTATCTAATAGTCGGAGTCGTTATTGCATTCCTCAACGATCGTGACTTGCTCACCGTCGGAAATTACGCAAGGAAGCTATCTCCGAACGTGATCGCGGAGAGGAGCCGAGCACAAGGTTACTTATTAACCGAGTCTGCCTGCCCACGATGAGAACTTGGCTGCCGGCGACTGCTTAATCGATAGCGAGATGTTACGGTTCAAGAAATGAAAATGGGAATGTGCCTCTTCCCAACGATATCTCAATAAGGCTCTTTGTTCGACATGGACGACCAACAAACGAACTGGAAATGAAAATGTCGCAAGCTGTAAACTCCGCAGTTCTTTCGCAGAAGAATTTTCGGTTATGGTTTCGAAAAACGAAAGGATTTGGCCGCTGATCCTTTCTAAATAGCATTACATTGTACAAAAATTACTTGCTCGAAATGACTGACTTGATAAATTGCCATTAATTTAGCATGTAATTGATTTTATTGGAGTCTTGAATATTCAATAATTGAAGAGTGTTAATGTTGAATTGAAGTGAAGTGCTTTTTAATAATTACATTTTTCGTGTGACTAGATATGTCGATTACTGGTATATGGTGTGATTGATCGTGAAATAGGCATACTGCATCAAAAACAGTTCTAAAAAATGGGATTTTTTTATAATATACGCTTTAGAAATTCAGCTTTTTACCTAGCATGTCGATCATTGAGACATCTACCTTGAAGCGTTTTTTTCCATCGATTTCCGAGCGACAACAAGAGTTGTGTAAGAAAAGATTCGGTTACGTTTGCCAATGATGTGATTAATTATTAAAAATAGTGACGAGGTTATAGGTCGGGGGAAAGAAAGAAAAATGCCTGAAAATAGACGAAGCGACAAGAGTTTTATTTTTGCGTTCGATCGATTAAATATAAAGAATTTTTTGTAGGAAACGTGGCGTAACGCGATGAGACAAGGCATTTTCTCGCGTGTCGCAACTTTTGACGTTCATCGGAGCGTTATAAACCAAAACTAAACGACCAAGTTTTGCGAAACTGCATTACTACCTTTGTAAACGCAAAAATCCATCAGTTGTTTTTTGTCATTTGTTTTAATGTCATCATTTAGTCTTGAATCGAGCAGGGCATTATTATAACAAGCGTTAATGACTACGAAAGCAATAATTTAATGCAAATTCCATCTTGACGTTGACGTCGCTTTCAATGCTGCATTAATAACGCGAGTATCTTGAAGTAATTACTGCCCCAGCGCTCAGTTTTCTCCATTTTTCAAAACACGGAAACGCAAAGTGTCGAGAGGAAACGCACTACAACATTTCATCGCCTCTCATATTTATCGTTTACATTTCCGTAATTTCCAAATGGATATAAAATGGCGACTCATACTTTCTCAGGCTCAAGAGCATTATCGTCAATCAATCACACGTCATATTGCAATAGCGTAAAGTGAACGTCTAATCAACTATACCGCAAATCATGACCTCTAATTGCAAAAAACCCAATTAAATCCGGAATAATTTGACGAAGGGGGGTGGCGAAAAAATTAGGAAAAGTATATGCAGCTGTTAATAACGCAGTCGAAGAGTTATGAATTTCCGGGTACGTGAATTCATAACACCGTAATCTACATCGTCGTCGCGCAATTAATTGGAGCAGTGAGTTACAGAAATGTTTGCGACGGGGAGAGCTTGATTCGGGGAGGAACAAAAGTGAGGGTAGAAGCTGGAGGGTGCCGACTGCGAACAAGTTTGGACGAGGGGCGAAATTACTAACGACGGCTTTTGTGCCGACCTCGCGACGGTGTCGGTTTACGAAACGAAACCAACACACGAGGAAAACGAGAATTAACCGGGACTCCGTCCGTTTATCATCCCCTGTTTGCACATGTAGCGCAAAAGAAATTAACGAACAGGTTAAATTTTATCCGTCCTTTTTCGATCGAGCGCGGCACTTCAAAGAAGTGTTTTTCACTGGTTTTTGTTTCAACCTTGCGGAAGGTCAGAGGTGGCAATTAGCAGGTCACTTTTCCAAGGTTATTTTTCGTCCCGAATTCCTGTTTCCCATTGTTGTGATGGGGTTTTCTTGCGATTTATTCGTATCGCCTTCAAAGCGTGATTTTTTTGAGACGCCAGAAAAGTCCCGCGGGAATCGATTTTCTTGGTCGTTCCAGCTGTCACTTTGGCGAGCCAGAAAGACGGCGCGGGAATCGCAAGGTCGGTCAGTGACTTGTCGCACGACATTACAGACCGCATGATAATAAGCGGAGCGCTAAAAATATAACAGCGCCAGGAAATAGCGGGTGCTTGTGTCGCTCATGTCGAGATGAAGTCGAATGCAAATAAAACTTTCTTTCGACGCCAACGAGCTCGTACGTTCTCGGCGACACTGTCAAATTGCCTCCCAGAAATAACGTGATACGAGAACGCGCGCGAATATATCTTCATTATTCGTCGTTTAATCGCCGACTTGCGCTCGGCTTTTTGCTTCGCGGAGAAGGTTGAAAATTGAAATCGGCCATTAAATAATGAACATCGAAGCACTCGAGGTGACGGTAAATGAGAAGCTCCACGCTCGGGAAACCTTCGCAGTTGCCAAATTGAGCATTACGGCGTCGGCAAATTCGTCAAAGTAAATTCAAGTTACCAAAGTGTAGCCACCTGTTAATGAGCTTCAAGATCTGTTTTACGACAGATTCGATTCGTGACGTGATCTTTGTTACGGATTACGTTCGGATGAATAAATCGGCGTTGGGAATTGGGAGTCATTTAATACATGATACGAAACGAGATTAGAATGTCTTGTGACCTTGAAACATCGCCGACCTGGAACATTTCGCATTGATGTATAATGAAGCTTGATTTTCTCGATCTTGTACTGGGAATAACTGAAATATTCATCGGTATCAATAATTTGTCTGGCCTTGACGAAAGCTTTGGCCTTGTTTGGCTTTGTCAAACTTGTGTCAATAAAACGTATCGGATTAATTACCAATGCGAATCAGGTATTTACTCGCTGAATTGTTAATTGTTAATTGCGCAAGAAGATGAAGAAAAATGAATATTTTACCGTTAATGCGGTGACGTGACGTGTCGTTAAACAAGTTCGCGTAACAAATGCACTCGGGCCATTAACTCGATGCAAATGCGTCGCGATTGTTTCTACCGCATCGAGGAGCGCAGCCGGTCGGGAATATAAAAGAGAAAAAAAGAAAGGGAGAATCAGAAGACGCGAGAGTCGAATGAAAATCAAACCGAGTGTGAATATTTAATTGAAGCCCAGGCGTTGTTAACGGAAATCATTTTATCGCGAATTTTTCATCCTCCGTCGATCGGAACATTCGGTCAAAGCAAACGTTCGCCGAATAGCAAAAAATTCTAATTTTTCCATTCGCGTTTATTTTCTCTGTACACCGTGCGATAAAAGTCTAGGACGAGAAATCTTTGTTCTTTTTCCGACGAATTTACCGAGTAAAAATTTTCGCGCTCCGTTTTTCGCGTAATCGCTTTTACCAAAAGTTTTTATTTTCGTATAGTTTTTGTCTGTGAAAAATTGGTAGATAAAGTGGTTGAAAGCATCGCGAGAACAAGAAAGTATCAGCTGCTAATGATACACAAGACAAAAGAGGAAGTAATCGGATTTCCACATTAACGGGGCTTTCTTAAAGCGGAAAGAAGCGAGAAGAAAGACTGCTGCTCTTCCGCCGAAAGAAAGTATTTAATTTTAATGAACTGGGAAGAAAAAGTGGCTGAGCTTGGATAGCGGCGCCGCTTGGTGTACGTGCTGCTTGCATCCGACGTTTCCACTGAATAATTAGATCCCCCGAGCGGTGGGAAACAATGCCACACCTACCAAGTCAAGTGCAAGTGCTTTGCAAAGTACGCGTACACGAGCCGCTGCGCGTCCGCGTTAAGTGGACGTATGCGCCTAAACAATCTGTTTTCACGACGTCCCGTTTCTGGATTTGCATGTGCAAAAAGCGCGCATTTTATCAAACCTTTTGATAAGGAGATGAATGGGTCATTAAAAGGAATTCCGATGCTTGAAGATAAACAGAGATACATACAACGGATACAAATCTTTCCTGAGCGTGGCATTGTAATTACATTGTTTGCGACGACATTTGAATTAAAGGATTTTTATCTGCAAAGAAAATAGTCCACAGTTCATGAGCACAGAGTTTGATTCTAAAAAGTACCGAATTTAAAAATTCTTCAAATGAAGTTAACTATGGATTGTTTTTCAAGCCTATATTTTCGGTGAAAGATTGAACAGAAAAATTAATATTCGAAGTCCTTTGGCAGTGTTGCAATATTTTATCTGATAAACACTTGAAAATGGGATAGATCACAAATTAATTGAAACTCGTATGAAAACTTTTCGATTTGCTCTCTCTGAATTTCTTGAAATTTTTTAATTTCTCTTTTTCTACTCCAGAAGAGTGCATATTTACTCTTTTCTTTTCACTTAAAAAAAGTAGCGGAAATACAATATTAAAATTTGACTTTATATTCGAAAAGTGCCAAATCCTCATTTCAATAATATCTAACGATCCCCAATCGTTTTGAATATTTAAAAAAAAGAAAAATCAGGCGAAATCTACTATTGTAATTTCGTTTTAGTCGAAAAATTTCTCGCGATAGATTTGACACTTTTTATAATCAAGTTCTTCATTTCAGATAATGCAGTGTTGAAAAATGTATTATTCTTTCGGAAAAGGTTATCCAGCATTAGCCAACGAGACCTGCCTTTCCGCCGACGAAGCGAGAGATGAAAATATGCTAGATGACTGAAAGAGAAACGCTCTCGGATATTTCAAATTATTCGAGAGAATTTCCTTAATTGCTATCAGTTAAATGGAAAAGTTGACAGGTTGGTGGGATAAAAGCAAATTCCTTCATGAACAATTTTCTCGTTCCGATGAAAACGTCGCTCGGTATTATCACATGAATCGCGCTCAATCCTCAACTTGAAAGAAAAAATCGTAGAATATTACAATCTCGTTGTTTGGTAAACAATAAATTATGAAGAAAGGGCCACTTTTGTTCCTTGAGACGATATTCATTTCCATTTTGAAAAGTTGCGTTGAATTATTCTCGAGTAGAAAAGAATCGGGAGCATTCATCTCGAACTTTTTTACGATTTACAACTCATCCTTTCTTATTATCCGCTTCTGGCATTAAGTTACTTGTCTCGCTCCTCGAGTCTGGCTTCCCTGACCCCATTACGTCTCGTTAAGTGCGACGTCATTCCGAAGTGCGAGCACCTGTTTTTACGAACAATCGACGACGCCGCGACGAAAGTAAGGACGAAAAATACGGAAAGAGTAGCGTTTCGAGCGCGATCGATAACGGAAAGGTATGAAAATAAATTCGTAAAGTTGCAGAAACTCGCGTTTCATCATCAATCTTTCGTCGTCCGCCAATTATTCCATACGCAATTCTCCGCGCTCGTTGCCTCGAAAGCGGAGGATTAAAGCAAAAGCATTTATGTACTTGCGCGACAACGGAACGTGCCAATATGTAAAGCGCATGAAAACAATGGCACTCGACGAACTCGAGTCTCTGAGTTTTCTCGTAGTTTTGAACGCTCGACAGCCCGAGATAACAAAAGTCATCGTGAAAGCGCGGTGACGGGAGAGAAGGCAAGGGTCCTGGGAGCTAACGGGATAAAAAGTTGCGCGAACGAGGCTAACAAAGACCGAGCAGAAGTACAAAAGAGGGCGAACGCGATTTGGGATAGGGCAAGGAGAAGGCGCAATTCGCGTCAAGTGGAATGGGGGAAACGAGCCGTTGTCTTTGCAGACTTTCCGGATTTTTTTCGACTGTTTATGGTTTTCATTCGATTTTATTTGAAACTTTCTTGCGCTTTTAATCACACCTCCGAGGATCATTTCCGTGAGAAACCGGAGGAAAGAAGAAGAATCTCGTCTGCTTCGACTTTTTCTTCGCGGGGGAAACAAGCCGCCAAGTCTGGAGGGCAAATAACGAGAGAGCGAGAAAACACACGCTCTTGATGTAAACTTTATTGAATGAGATTTAATAATGTAATCGCGCTTCAAGTTGCGCCGAGTGGGTTGAGAAGAATGTCGGAGGATAGAAATGAAAAATGACGGCGTCCAAGAGTTTTCCGTTGGAAATGAAACACGTGAAAAGGAACCGAAGCTACAAGGCTAAGCGTGTTTCGAAATTGGCGTGAAGGCAGAGGGCGACGGACGTGGGTCCCGACAAGTTGCTTAGTGCGCGAGGGCGCGCGAGATATTGATTACCATCTTTCGCCGACAACGTCTCGCTTCGAACTCCTCTACGGCTTCTGTGCTCTTTCCTTGTATTTCAGTTTCCTCCTGTACAAAACGTGTCCTTCAAAACATTTCGTTCGACTTGAAGAAACAAGTAATTTCATTGAGCTGTGGTTTTTTCAGTCCAATTACGTGCATTTCGAAAGTCTTGAAAACAACCGAAAAGTTTCGAAAAGTAATATATTTCTGCAAACTTTAAAGATTGAGAAACTTGGAAAATGAGTGAAATCTGTAAAAGCGGAAAGTTTTACAAAATGCAAAACCAATTAAAGTCTTTGTAAACTGGAGAATGTTTTAACATTATGTTAATCTGAATTTTCATCTGCCATGAAATTGATGAAACGATTTCTTTAAAGTAAAACCAATCGAATATTTCGTTGAATCAAAGTAAACTTTCATTTCTACGATTCATGTTTTTTTTTCTATCGATATTTTTATTAATCACTCTTTCCGCGACGTCGCAATTGTTTTCTTTTACACAGAGAAGCAGTATAGAAGCTTTAATTCGATGGACATTGCTCGGTGCTTGCCGAGTGTTCTGAACAAGATTAAATCTCAGTTTTATGAGGACGAGGCAGCGGCTGCGTGCGGCAGAGGCAGAAAGCTAACACGATAAGCTTAACTCGCCTGGTTTCGAAACGCTGCGCTGAGTTGCGCGAATGACGCCGACGTGCTTTCCCAGCTGTAGCGGATAATCCATTATGTTCCGAATAGCAAATCATCAATTTTGCCGAACGCTACGCCATTTCGAACTTTTTGCAAATTTGACAACGAGTCATTTCCCTTTGATTTAAGTTCTAAAGCTGCGACAATTTCATCAAAGCTAAGATATCCTAGGAGAGAGTCTCGTCTATTTAGAATAATCACGTTTCCGCTGCGACAGCAAAGGAGAGAAATAGAGGATCTAGCTTTAGGCCAGCCACGTCATCGTAACGATCTTATCTGCCTCTGGCGTACTACAAACAACGAGATTAATAATGCAAGCCAACTCCCTCCGCAATACTTGCTCGCTCCCACGATGGACAAATGTAAGACAATGAAGATTAATGTACATCACCGACTCTCCATTATACATTCATCTGCTATGAAATTGCGGGCCTCTTTTGTAACCTCGAGCTCATTTGACTTGATTTTCGTGGAGGCAAAATTACATCTCCTGTTTCTGGAAGGGGAGAGGTTTTTACCTTAAAGCACTTTTTATCCTGATTTTGTGTAATGTTGAAAAAAATTAAATTTGGAAATTTACACTTAATTAAATGTACGCGGTTCCTTTATTTTGTAGCGCTTTGAATTTATAACTTGAGGATGGGGATTTTCATTAAAAATGAGTAGAAAAAATTTGACAAACGACTACTTCGGAACATGTGGCATTGAACCTTGGTCCAACGGACAAAGTTAGCAAATGTTTTTTTCTGTTATTCATTGTATTCAATGGAGTGGGTTGTTTAGAAAACAGCGAAATGAATACAACGAAAATGGAATATGAATGTTCAAATATACATGTGAAAAATAACGAAGCGCGAAAAGTTGATCGCTGATATCAAAAACAAACTTTTTTCTACAAAACTTTTGAAATGAATGTCTCTGTGATTTAAAATGGATATAAATGGCTGATGCATAAATCCAAGGTACAAGCATACTTCTTTAGGTCGGGTTTTGTGTTGATGTCAGCGCAATAAGAAACTAGTGTGATGTCAAAGTAATTAAACCAAGGATCGCTACGATCAGCGCATGCTCTCGTCTGTATGATAAATGATTCGCTAGTCCCGACCTTGACGCAAAGTGGCTGGCAGCCTAGAGACCGGTTTATTGGCCATGGCATCGAACGTGGACGAAACTATGCGCTCGCAGAAAGGTTTATGAAAACTCGCAATCGCTGTCAGTGTCATTGAAATCATCGGATAATCCGATTACGCTTTCACCGTGAGAATTTCCTCGATAATTACCATCAACTTTTTCCCACATTTTGTTGCACTTTGTCAAGTTCGAGGTCTTGACGCTGCCAAGAAATTAATCGTCAACTTTGAAAAGAAGTGAATTTTCAATCTAGTCCGAATTGATTTGAAAGCGAAGAATTTAATCAAGGAATTTTGTTTTTTAAATTTGTTACAGATCAGCAGTCGTCGTGACATGGATGTGAGCTTTACGAACGTGTTGGAAGGTGCTCGCCAGTACTTCCAGGGATTGCCCGTGCCAAGTACGGCCGATGCCACGAATTTAACTCAGAGCGCAACGACGGCAACGTCATCCACATCGGCTTACAATCATGAAGGAGCGTCGACGACGGTATCGTCCAACGCCTCGACAACAGTGGCACCCTCGCACCCGAGGTACCCGGAAACTAGGCCAGAGGATACCGGACCAAACGCCTCGAACAGTTACTGGAACCCGGCCGACCCGAACGAATTGCGTCCCGTGGAACCTTATCCTCCCCAACCCACCAGAGTCGAAGTACCGGACACGAGACCTGGCGAGGAGAGCTCCGCCATGGGGGGACAAGAAAGTCCATCGGAGTTGACGGAAATGCAACCCTCGACGAAGCACCGGACCGCAGAGTACAAAACGCAACTGCAACAGCAGATTCCCTCGGCCAAGAGTTCATCGGCGCAGCACTCGCGATCGTCCTCGCCCGCGCCGGTTTATCAGCAACTCAATAGTATCGCAAGGGCGCCTTATTCATCGGGAGAAAATCATTCAACGTCGTATCACCAACCGGTCCCAGGAGAGAGAACGGTGCCACTGACGACGCAACGAACCCAATATTATCCAAGGTACCATCATCCGGACATAGCCAAAAGCGCGCCGGCACCTTTTTCCCAAAACTCAAGCTACGCGCCGCCTGCTCCGTCGTCGTCGAGCAATCCCCAGCAAGCGATCAACTCGGCGCCACCTCCACCCCATCAGAGACATCCTGGGACGTATCTCTCTCAAAATCCGGCTGCTCCTACGTACGCGACTGAAGCGGCGCAGAATCACCACCAGCAGCCGCCGCAACAGCATCAACATCAGCAACATCCTTATCATCTTCCGCATGGCGGGCGGCCTCTTATGAATCCGCACAACCCCGGAGTGATCGCGCTGCATCCCGCCGACGGCGCCAACGCTTCTTCCGCTTCGTCCTCCTCGGCAAATCCTTGCAGTCCGCGTCAGGCAGGTCCTGGTCACATTCCGTCGCCCCACAGTCATCCCGCGCACATTCCATCGCCTCATTTGCCATCGAGCTCGCCCGCGATCTCGTCCCCGGCTTCTTCTTCCGTCATGAGAGTCGACGCTGCCAGTAATCCCGGGTACCCACCTCGAAGGCCGACGCATCAGCAAAACTCCTCGCCTTCGTCCCAACCTCCGTCCCATTACCAATCGGCCGGCGCGCCTTATCACCATGATCAACAGCAACACGTCGCCGCCGCGCTTCACAACCCGCACGCGTCGCCCCATCCGCATACGCCTTCGCCGGGGTTCCAACCGCACTCGCCGACGTACCCGCCGCCCTCGCCCAGGTCCACGCCGTACAATCTTGTTCCCCCGCCGACGTCGCAACATTACCAGGCAACGAGCAACTACCAAGCCGCGGCGAACCCTTACCAACAAACGATGCCTCCACAGTCTTCGTATCATTCCTTCCAGAAAACCCAAGGGAGCTTCTATCCGCAGATGCCGCGGTCGCAGCAGCAACCCTATCATGGACACGCGAGCGTGTCTCCGCATCCTTCCCAGTCGACGCCCAGCAGTACTTCTGTCACGGGTTACCCTCCCTCGCAACCCAAACCCGTTACTTACAATGGAGCGCCCGAGATCAAGCGAGACGGCCTGAAACAATCCGCCGCCGTTGCTTCTTCCTACGGAGCTTACCGGCCACCAACGGCGTCGCAACAGCGCACGGGAAATACTCATAATCTGCCGCCCATTGCGGCACTCTCCTCCTACCACGCGAACAGGACTTCCAGGTGAAGAAATTTGTCTTGTTGCTCCAACCTTATTTTGCTGGATCAAAATACGTTTGCTTTCGAGTTTTACTTTACAGAAAACAAAAGTAGAAAAGCTAGTACGCGCCCATTTTTGCCGGGCAGAAAACTTCCGCGGTGATCAGTGTTCAATGGAAACAACGATTTCAATGTTATCAACTTTCTTTTCAACAATTTTATAATGATATCTTCTAAAATAACTCCTATTTATACTGGAAAAAATTGCCGAGCAAAAATTATTAATGAAAGACATTTCTTTAGTTTACTACTTCCTTAGAATTTTATATGTTTCAACTGATTTGAGTTTACGACCACTCATTGTGCTCGTTAGTAGATTTTAAACAAGTCACCAGTTGAAAATTTTGAAAATAGTTCATCACTAGGCACTATCGTATTCTGTAAATAAAATCATGTTACTCCTTTGTTATGCGCAGATAGGTGGTACGGTGGGTTGGTTAAATAAACGCACTACTTGCTCTTCTTAAATTCAAGTTTATTCAAATCTTTTTAAGATATTGGATAGATGTAGAAAAGAGTCGGTGCGATTTTTAACAAAAGCTCGCTAAAAACTAAAGATCACTCTCTTTTATGAAATATAGGGGGTTTTAAACTTGACTTTACGATAGAGGAAAGAGCATTTCGGGAAAAAGTAGGGTATAATATGAACGCACAATACAATAGGTTTTTAATGGTCCCGTACGTTAAATAAGTTGAAAAGTACATTTGGGTGATTTTACGATCTTAGGCGAGAACAGATAGCATTTAAAGAGATTGAAATGGATGGACCCCTTGTCTTAGGATTCTTAGGATTAGGAATAAAATTACCAAGCGAAATCGAATGAATAAGGATAGAAATGAAGGAAAAAGGCTCGCAAGTGAAAAAGCGGAGGTCGTTAAAAGTGTAACTGAAGACGAGAGTTTCGTGACAGGGTACAGGGTAAATTTATAAGCAAGGGTGTGGTACTTTTGGGGTACGTACTTTACACCTCAATGACCAAATATTTCCAATATTTTTAACAGGTGAATTGTTTAAAACCCAATAACGAACACAATAAATGGTTGCAAAGCAAAATCAGTTGAAAAATATAAAATTTTAAAGAAGAGAGCTGAGAAAAATGCATGCGTACTACTGTCACAATGTTTTTTGTTAATCATTTTTGCTCGGTAATTTTTTCGCAGGACAAATGAGATTCATTTTAGTAGATACCATCAAAATATTGTTGAAAACATAGTTGATAACATTAAAGTAATTTTTCCTCTAATTTCCGTGGAAGTACTACCTTAAGGACGTTCAAGCGATACTCGAAAATGAATAGATGCATGTACACAAGTAAAATGTATACTTGAATATAACACTAAATAAACTTGTGTACACGAAATGAGATATGTTGCCTGTGTGAATTTCATTTTGGAAATACATGGCATTTCGTATAGTCATGTAGTATGTTGAAACCACTTTGCCTTTTGTAAAAGAGAGATCGTTTACAAAAAAACTATGTAAACCGTAGAGTAAAAGTGCAGAGTTTATGTAATAAGTTTAAAAAACGCCTTTGCCCGTCTAAAAAATGAGTGTTCGATAAAATTAGAGTCGAAAATCGGCGAGATTCCAGGGTCCAATTTCGAAAATCTGTCGAAGCGTTTATGAACTACAATAAAAACAACGGTAGTAATTATGTTTCGCGTACAAAAGTTACTGACTTTGATCGAAGTTTTCTCAGACTGACCTTTTTTGCACTGCGTTATGAATTAGAAATATCCGTTCTCTATAAGTAGTGCAAATGTTAAATGTTCTCATTGAAAGTGCATATCGCGGACAAACTACTTATATTCCTATAATGTATACTTCTCTTCATCGCAACTATATTGCATTGATTAAAAATTCATCTTCTAAATTCCAAAATGCATTTTTTCGTAGTTTTTGATAATTTTTTTTTCATGGACGGTCAAATGACTTGATTGGATCGCTCGTACGTCTTTAATAACGGAAGGAAAATTAATTGAACGTTCAAATTCGTTATGTTTGAAATTTGAATTTAATTCCATACAAATATTTTTAGCTTGAATTTGAGTTTTATTTTTTCATCGAGCACTATTTCGGCACTATATTCGGGTGGCACTCTTCGCTCCCCTTGTTATCCCGCTGCCAACTTCTCGACATTCAACATTCCCTCTATCGGACCACAAATGTGACTTCGTAAATCGCACTTTCCCAGCTCGACCAAAGCTCAAACGCCTCGCCGACGTTTTCTGCTACGCAAGCATAATGACTGACAAGTGTTCTAACCATGTTTCGTGTATATTTCGAGATTACCTCCTCTAATAGCCCGGTAAGGAAAATGAATGTTACGGAATTTCAAATCTTTGTAAAATTGGTAATAACTCAGCTACCTTTTTCTTTCAAAAAAATTGGTTCATGACCTTATAAGTTTGAAAATTTTCGAGCCCCTGAACTACTTCTCAGTACGGCCAAGTGCTACGTGCTTCGATTTACAATCGCGAATATTTAAAATTTAACGCCGCTAGGGCCGAATTGTGTATTACATGATCGAAAGAGGGAAGTTTTAACTTTCGTTTAATGTAATAACATGGGACCCTTCACTGGAATTAATGTGACAACCGGACTTTGAAAACGTATTTTTCAAGCTGAAATCTTTAGTGGCATTTCTGTGGGTGTTTGCGTTTAAATATTTTGTTTCACATTCTAAATTATGTGGTGCAATAAAGTCAGGAGCTTTCCTGAGGAAAATTTTCGAAAAACGTGAAACCTCTTTACGAAATTCAAGTTGAATTTGAGAATTGAAACTTTGACAATTTATTATATTTGTTCCACAAATTTTTCAAGTGATATTATACAACTAATTAAAATGTTTTGGAGATTTGTGGGCGTAAAGTGGCAAGAATTTTCTTGAATTTGAACATTTTCTACATTGTCGGAATCGAATTTTTTCTTCTCTAAAATGCAAAAAGGAAGACTTGGTGTTTTAGACAAAAAAATTTGTTGTCCACTTCAACATAAGAATTGAAGAAACAAAATTGAGAAAAAATTGGTCAAGCGTATTCAGAAATCTGCAACAGGAATTTTTTTCCTTCTTATCTGCTCGATGCTTATCTGCCTTTGTATTTAAAGAATTTGTATTTAAAGATAATTGGAATAACTGATGACTCAGGCACCGAAAATGCAGGCCAATGCCCGTGCACCGGATTGGCCCGTGCACGGAGTTTATAAAGATAATCACACAGTGTAATGGACTATATCATAAAAAATTATGCTAGCGTTATGAGACGCATTCTTGGTTCATTTGAGTACGCTGAACACGACCGTTTTTTCTACCTCGTTATAATTGTTTTCAAACGAATTTGAAAAAAGAACAGACTGCATTTGGAGACGAGGCATTTTTGTCGCATTTCTGAAAAATAAAGGCCTGAAACTTGATACCTGAGGGTTTTTTGAATCACTGAATGCGCATTTCCCACATCAACTGGCTTCTAATACGGTGTAAAAGTATTGGAAAATAGCGAATAATTATTAAAAACGGCCTTGCGAAAAATTTTGCTACATTTATTTTATTCTCCGCTAATGTACATGCTGTTATTGCTAATATAAATTTGGAAATTCCGGCGAAATGTTGATTATATACAACTGAAACATGAATTAATTTTATTCGTATACAATTGTATATTTGTCAATATTGCGGGAGAAACAAACATTTGATACAAATGTAAATTCGGTTGAGTAAATTCTGCGAATTCTGAACAAGTGGTAAAAATTAGGAAGCTTAATTTCTAAATCAATAAAATACCTTTTTTTCTTTTCCCTTTTTTTAAGCATTAATTTTTTTTAAATGTAAAAAAGACAGTCATATTTCTCAGACAAAGACTCTATTATTTTTCATTAAAAAATGAAAATTTCAAATATTATTGATGTTTATAATTTTATATGAAGTCAACTCACATCCAATACAAAAACCGCCAATTCCGTGATTTTAAAGATTTAAATTTGTCCCGAAATGAAACTCGAGTCGTTTCTCAGACCCCCACAGTAACTAAAACCAAAGCAATTTGCTGAAGATGTAATTTTCGAACATTCAGTTCCAGGGAATCCATAGTCAAAAGAGCGAGTCCTGCGAGCAAGCCGGTAGTCCCTCAGCATTCCAGGATCGCTGAGTATTCGCCAATGAATACCGCGACTCCCGTGAACGGCAGAGTAACGGCCTCGCCGAGCTCGAGTTACGCCCGATACGGATCTTACCCGACTTACGCGACGACGATCGCGCCAAGTCACAGGAGCGACACTTCGAGTAGCACGACGGTGGCATCCATCGGGAGATCGGTAACTCCGGCCTACGCGTCTTCTGAGCCAAGATCCGCCGACAGCCACGACTACAAGGAGAGTCCCTACAACTCGGCCTCTACTTTGAGTTCCTCAATACCCAGCTCCAGGTCGAACGGGGTGCCGATTCGCAAACGAGAATCCCCGCTGGACCTTTCGGTCAAGACGGTCAAGACTTCGGCAGATTCGACGGCGCAAGACGACTTCGACGGTGCTCTCGACAAACGGAGCAACGGCAGCAGAGCGATGCCGCTTTCGTTTTTCGATAGTCGTGGCGTCAATGGGAACGCGAGCAGGCCGGCCACAGCGAGGCCCGTTTGCGCGCCGAAAGTCGAGTTTTATCCAGACTTCAATTCGGCGCCTTTCAGACATCCCCAAAATCAGGTAATTGATCGTGAAAATCGGAATCTTGGAGTCGAAGATATCCATGTGATTTAATGTTGAATTTCCAGTTGGAATAGTTGACTAATCGAGTTACTTGCAATTTACAGACACAATTGCAAAGTCACAGAAGTTACACGCCAAGTCAACAGCAGCAACAGCAGCCGCCGCCGGCGCCGTCGCCGCATCAAAGCAGCGTGCCACTGCCGCACATGTCGACTTTCAAAAAGAGCTCACTGCCCACTCCGTCTTACTACCCGAATGACGCGCTGCCTAGGTCAACGAGGTACCCGCCGATCCCGGACCCGAAAAAGGCTCCCGACTTCGTGCCCGATCCCAGCAAATATTACTCCGACAAAACAGGTAGATTACAGTTGATTTCTGAAAAAAACGTGTACCTTGAAATGAGAAGCTTTCGATGAAAAAATATTAAACGTTTTCCAGCATGCGTCGACCCTTTGAGTAAGTTCGGCTCGCCTTCGGGTCAAGCAAGAGGAAGCAAAAGAGTGAGCGAACCGCTGTACGGCTTAGTCGGGCCGAGCAATAAGCAGCCACGACTGGACGCGTGGAAGATGGCGATGGACAAGCAAATTCAGCAGAAATTGTCAACCGCGCGGGCTTTACACGAGCAGCACAAGCGGCAGGAAATGAGTCTACCGGTTCCCCTTCCGAACGGCGGTCTGCCTCCTTCGCCGGCTGGATCGTACGATCAGAGAAACGACAACCAGTACGCGATAGAGGCAGCGCGCTATCAGTCGTACTGTGATAAGAGGAATTATCCCGAGTCCAGGCCGGCGTGCTCTTCTCCATCGTATAATCACTCCGGCGCAAAAAGCGGCATTTACGCCACCTCGCAACCGTCCGCCAGTCAGCCGACGTACTCGGCTTACCGACAACCCTTTGAACAGCCCAGCAATACTGGCGCTGACAAAAGGGTGCTTAGCTTATTGAGAAACAGTCTGGAAAACAAGCAGCAGAGGGAGGAGCAGCTCAATAGTCAGCAGGCTTTGCTCGTTAATCATAGTCAGCAAAGCTTCCAAAATAAGGTGAATTTTATGCGACTTTTAGAGTAGATTTTTGCACTTTTTCGCACTCTTTATTACACTTTGCATCTGCATCAAATATTTACATGGTTTTTGGGTTTTTACTGTTGGTTTTTCAAGTATTACCGATGTCCCGAGTCAATTAACTTTACGGGATTGTTTCTGCCTCTGATTCGCAGTATTCTTGTTAAAGATATTGAAAAATTGGATACGGTTATTTTTAATTATTTCGAATTATTTTTAGATTTTTTTAATGAGCTGAAATGTTAAATAAATGAGTTTATTGAACTTAGAGTTTTTATGAAGAGAAAAAATTAAACAATTTTCGTTAGCTTGATATTGCTTGAAAATATTGCAAATATTTAGCAACTTTCAGTGGCCCAGTTGCTGGCCAGTGCCAAAACTAAATTGAATCTGAATTGAATGGCCTGCCAATGACGGGGCAGTCGCGTTTTTTGTCTTCTACATTTAATTTTATCGAAATTATTATACTATTGGACAATAGTGAAGTTACATCGCGTTTATGTGTGTGCAGTTTACCCTAAAAATTGTACTTTATTCAGCTTTTGACATAAACACATTATTTATTACTGTTTTAATCCACGCGTGTGCGCTTGTCCTGCTAATGACTGGGACGGCTACCTTTAGTTCGTTTTTATTGACCAGGGATTGGAGAGGAATAATTATTGGTTGTAATTAAGGAAGTTTCTTTGTTTGCCCTACCTTTGAGCAGTTTTCTCGCCACTTACCGATTCTCATAATTAAAGACTTATTCAATCATTAAAACTACCGTGAAATGGAATCTTTTGTTCATTTCCTTTTTGCTGATTTTCTGAATTGTTTGATACGTTAGTCAAACATTTTGTGTCCGAACCATTGACAAGCGGTTGATTGTTCGTATCTTTCAAATAACTTTGGCGCAGTTGCACTTGAATCAAAGACGAGGTTGAACCTTCCCTGGCAAGAGTCGTTGACACGTACGTAACCGAATCCGTTATTCGCGTACGCCATATCAATTTATTTTAAAAAGTTCAATTTGAGAGATCTACTTCCTTGAGCTTTTAATTTGACCTTGAGCCCAATGTATTAAGGAAAGTTTGATTCCTGCCACAAATCAGAAAATACGGACAAAGGCTTTCTGTGATCGGCCAATGAAAGTAGAGTTGTGGAGTTGGCATTAGAACGACACGTAGGCGGGGGGGGGGGAGGGGGTGCGTTGTCTTTCGGTTTCTGTTTCATTATTTTCGTGACTTCTGAGTAGGAGAGAGTGTTCTAGATTGAGTGAGTTGTATAATTTATCATTCTTATTTTTTTTTTTAATTCGGCAAAATTAGAGGAACATTCTTATATGTTTTCAAAGAAAAGTAATTCAAAAGTTGAGGTACTAAAATCAAGTCATTTTTCTTACTTTGATTACATTTTTTTGTTTTTATACTGGAACAAGATTTGTTAATGTTTTGTTTTTCAAATGCTTGCATTGTTCCTGCGATGAGACGGAAACATTTGAATAAAGAGAATTCTGGCATTATGGCATCTTTTTCTCGACTCATAATACTGAAATTCTAACATTAGTATGATGGTTCTTAAGTATTTTTTAATAGGCAATGATATCTTGATGTTCGAAAGTATTTTTAGAAAAATAGCGCAAATAAAATGACGAAAGCTAACGAGTCACTGATAAAAGTTTATGAATCGGTGATAAAAAGTTGAGTTCCTACGTGACATAATGTATACATAGTTTATGAATTGCATTATTCATTGCTAGTTAATGAATAACAAAAGGAAGGAAGTAAGTAATCTGAATGAAATGAAATTAATTTGAAGATCTTAAAATATGCATAAAACGATTCTATTGAAAAGTTTGCGCTTTTGATTTTCTCTTTTATTCTTTGTGTTTTCCCTTGATATTTGATCCCTTTCAAATTGCCAGCTTTTTTTCGGTATGTTGAATCGTTTCATGAAAAAAAGTCACGTGAAAAGAGACCTCAGGGTTGATTGACATGTCCCATTTTTTTATAAAACGGTTTGAATAGCTTTTAAAACAAACACTAAAAATATTTTTACATAGATTTCTAAGGTATCACAATGAATATTTCAGTGACTCAAACTACGTTATCTTGAAAATGAGATTTTACAAACTAAAAAACAAAAGATGTCTTTACTTGGAGCACTCTTCCCTATAAGTCTGCTTCGTCTTTTTCTGCTTCATGACACATGCCAATCATTGCGCTCTTTTCAAAGACTCGATTCCTCCTGGTTATCAACAATTTCGATTTGGTCACTTTAGTTGTTTTATGAGTGTTTCTTTCCATAAAAATTAGATAAAGATCTTTTACCGCTGAAACTTAATCAAAATTGTATGCATGGAAAGGAATGAACATACGTATTAGCACTATTAGCACTAAAATTGTTAATGCGCTTCTAGTTTATTGAATACTGATACGATACGCGTCCGCAATTACAATTTACAACGAATTGAAACATTAAAATAATCCGCTCGCATTAAGTCCGGCCGTCTGCATTACCTTACTTACCGATAAACGAAGTAAATGCAGAAAATGAAATAAATGGGTATGGAAGTGTCATCGAGGGCAGCAATCCCACTTTCGTGATAATAACCGTACGCCATTGACATTTGCGCCAGGTGGTTGCACCGGTCGAGCCAAAAACGAACATTGGAAGGCACAACCTGTCGCCGTTTACTGCGGCGAGCTTACTCGAGCGAAACAGCAACACGCCGCCGCATTACAAGTTCCATGTACCGAGAGCTGTGGACTCCATCACTCAAGAAGGTTCCCGCGGTTTTTACAACTCGCGGATCAATTCGCCCACGATACTGCCGGGCCGAGATGCGCTCCTCGCTCCTCGCGCTACCGAAAATCAGATTCACCGCGACAAGGACGATAGTTTGGCTGCGATGCTCGCCGCGAAAATTAGAACCAAGGCTGAACTCAAACAGGTTTGGCCACTTTTTCAGAACATTTTTTTTTTTCCCCTAGTCATTACTCGGTGTATTATGAGGATTTTTCAGTACACTCGAATAACTTTCTCGCGCGACGTTCGAGAGTTTATGGCATATTTTTTGCAGCTTTATTAGGAATAAAAATACGCATTGAGAACATGGCGTTTGAACTTTTCAACTTTATGTCCGATTAAAAATTCCATTTCATGAATGGATTTTTTCACCTCGACGAAACAAATGTTTATGTACTTGTTTTATTCAGGTTGACACGGGTCATTTTGCCTCGAAACCACCAACGTTATTACCTCAAGAAGTACCTTTGATGCCAAAAGGTAAAATTTACGACGAAAAACTGTTGTTTTACAGTTGACGAAGAAAAAGAAAAAGTCTGAAATGAATACGATAATATATTTATAGAATTGGAAGGTGGCGCGACGTCGACACCAAAGTCCAGTTCGTCCGGTGGGAGCCCCCCGAAACTAACGCGTGAAAAGGCCGCGTGTTTACCGCCGCGGCGAAGATTGTTCTCGAGAACGGAAGAGGAGAATATGTCGCTCGGAGCTACAATTCCGCCCTCGGTCGCCGCAGTAACAATGCCACTGGCAATGTCGCCACGAGCCGCCGGATTGAGAAGCTCGTCGGAAGCGTCTGTGTTTGACTTTAGAGAAAGCGACTCAGAGGGCGAGATGCCGGTTCTCGAGAGGCAAACGCTCGAGGAAATGAGGAGAGATCGGAAACAGCTTTCCAAGGTTCAACCTCCGATGTCACTTAATGAAGCCATTTGTTTGGGCGTCGAGTCATCCCAAGATCTCGTGAAAATTGAGCTCAAAGTAAACTCCCGTTCCATTCTCGACACGTTTCGCGTCGAGTTTGAGCAATTGAATGCAGTTTAATAAAAAATGTTCTTCCTTTTTTTGTTTCAGGAAAACGACAAAGTGACGTCGCTCGATACGTTCTGGTCGACAACGTGTGATAAATTCATGGAGCAGCTGCGACACGGTGACTCTATGAAAAAGCGCGGTCGCAAGAAAAAAGGCTGCTTGAACACTGCCATTGTCAAGACTGAGCCCGCTTCCCAGCCGATGGAATCGCCTTTGCCTCCTGTCTTGAAACTCGAAGAGCCGAAAGAATCACCTGCGACGCCTCCGAAAGAAGAGATTGTCGTCTCCGTAAAAATTGAACCTGGTCTCGAAGAAGAACAGCTAAAAGTAGAAAGTATAGGAGTAACTGAAACGACAACGACGTCGACGACTCCGACTCCAACGCCAACGCCAACGCCGACGCCGACGCCGGCAAAGAAGGAAAAGAACACGGACGACGATTCCGATGAGGTTCCTCTGATAAAACGCAAGGCGAAAAAGAAGAAAAAGAAAGAGGATGAGAAATCGGAAACTGAAGAGGAGATGTCAATATCGAGGAAAGGGAGAGCTAGAAGGGGCAGCAGGATAAAGCTTGAATCAACGAGCGCGAGCGAATCTTCGAGCGAGGAGAGCGACAGCAGCGCGGAATTTGGACAGAGCTCGAGCGTCGCGGGAAGACTAAGGGTGCGAAAACTTTCAGCCGACGGTAAAAAGGGCATGAAACTGCGCTCCCGTGATGCGACGCCGCAAAAATCGAAGCAGGATACCAAGGACGCGAAGACTTCGCCCGCGAAGGGCTCTTCTCAAAAATCGAAGCCGAAGCCGCTCTTTGGAGATGGCAGCGATTTCAGGCCCGGCTGGGAAGAAGAGGTTCGTTTTTTTATATTCTCGTTTTGAAGATTCAAACAATTCCGCATTGGTTTATCCAAATTTCTCGTTTCATTTGCAGGTTTACGATTACAAGAAATCTCTCCGGATGCCGGCACGACTGATTACGGTGTCGAGACCGTCTCGATTCCATCGATTATCAACATCACTACCTGACTTGGATCCTGGGTCACCGGCATTGTCCGTGTCAATGGACAGTTCCGACGTGTGTCTCGGCAGAAAACGCATCACCGACAGCGACTTAGAATCTAATTGCAGCTTCCCGGGTCTGAGCAAAATCGATGACGAAGAGGCTACGTCATCAACGACGATGTCGTGTCCAACGAAAACGACAACGAGGCAGCAAGCGAAGAATGAAAATAGTGGTTCGATCGTCGACGTTCTCGCGCAAAAAGTTGGCACCGGGAAGAAAGACTCGAAGAAGAAACAGAAAGATAAGGAGAAAAGTGATAAGACGCCGAAAATACTGCCGAAGGGAAGCAACGAGCCAGAACTGTTGCCGACTCCGAGTCTAGCGCCGCTTCTCAAGAATCAAGAAACGCCGCAGAAGATGAAAGGCAAATCGCCGGCAAAAAACAACAAGAGCGCGAAGCCTATCAAAGTCATGGATTCGTTCCTCCTTGGTTATTTCCGTAAAGAAACGGTGAATAACTTTCGAAACGCTTTCAAAAACAATCATACTGTTCCGAACGAGTTTTCCACGTTGGTGCTTAAGAGTAGAACAAGAACGGAGACCAGGGTCATGAAGAAACAGGCCACTATCAAAGAGGTTTTCGGAGAGGACAGACCGGCTTCTGCACCACCGATGCAAAATCACGCAGGTAAGGCAATCAAGATTTGACGAAATTTCAACAAAGTTCATTATTCCGTTAATTGCAATTGTATAATTGCATATAATTTCAGGCGATACATCGCAAGACGACGATTCGCAAAACGAGTCGAAGAGCAACGTTTTGAGTCGAACGAGAACATTGAAGCAGAAGGTCGTTTCTCGATTACGGAACGCGGGCATCCTGAGAAGAAGCCAAAAAGCTGCCGAAAACTCGAAGAAACGACACTTGTTGATAGCAAAGCGAAGAAAAGATCTGCTAAAATCACTGGCGGAAAAGAAACTAAAGCGCGCGAAAAAGCAGCCGGAAATCAAGGACGAGCCAGAGGCGGAGGAAGAAGACGAAGGAGAGGAAGAGGAAGAACCCGCGGAAGAAGAGGAGGAAGAGGACGGTGAAGAAGGGGCAGAGGAAGAAGAGGAGGAGGAGGAGGAGGAGGAGGAGGAGGAGGAGGAGGAGGATGGGGAGGGGACAGTGGGTAAATTCAGCTCCTGCCACCTTGCAGTTGCCGTCTTTCGGCAGAATCAACGAATAACGCATGCTGTC
>JABFQM010000278.1:0-41885 GCA_022816865.1 Zelostemma sp. ZL-2020 | reverse complement strand
CACAGAAAGCTAGAGAAAATGATGCTGAAAAAATGACTCCGTTGTGTTAAGAAAATTGTTGCCGAGTTAAATAAAATATCGAATGATAACTCGTTTGATAAGATTCAGAGTTCCATAAAATATATAGATAGAGTTTCACAATATATACGCACAATATCAAATTATTGTGTTCCCAATTTTTTGACAGCTTTTCAAATGCATTCATAAGAAAATCGGCCGGAAGTTGCTATCAGATATGCGCGAACGTGTTTTTTAGATTTAAACAAAATGCAATGTACGCATATTACGAACGTGTTGATGTTATCTTTCGTGCTGAAAACAATTCGGAATAATAGCCTGCCGACATTGCGAGAGATAATTAAGTAATTTTATTCCGCAGTTGTCTTTTATTCTTTGGATTTTCAAAACTTTTTTCAATGTACAAAATTACAGAAACTTTAGTTAAAACTTTTAATAACTTCATGATACTATTGCCTTCCGGAATACTTGGAAATTGGGCGAAATTTTTTCCATTACGTTTCAGTATTGTTTGTTTAACTAAACATGTTAACGTCTTCCATTTATTCGATTCGGGACGTACAATTAAAACTAATCCATTAATACATCTTTTCGGGTAGAATTCAATTCAACCGCTTAATTATTTACGATAAATTGAAGAATTTCTAAATTCGTATGCTGGCGAACATTTCTATACTATTGGAAAAAGTTTACATGAATTTAAATTGTATCATTTGCAGTTTCCCAAAATTTACGATGTCCGCATTCTGCTCAGATAAAAGTTGTATAAATTTCAACATTACAAATTAAAAACTGTCGGTAAAGCAGCAAGGGAAATATCATTTAGAAATAATAGTCATGGCATTTATTACAAATAGAGGTGCTATTCATTGATGATAAAAGAGGACTGCGTTGGTTCGACAATATTCTGCGTTGCACCGACCGTACATAATTGCGTTCTGCACAACATTACAACGCAATCTTACACGCGGCGCCAGCAGTTCGTGCAATCAATCGATTTTGAAATCGCGCGCGCGTTTCGTGCCAGTTTTCGTACCCGGAATCATTCAATTTATTTTTACCAAAAGACCCGATAGTTTTCGATTGTAATGAATGATAATTTGAATCTCTACAAACAGAAAATTATAGATCGTTGATTCAGTTATTGCGCTATTTTTTATGCATTTTCTATTCGAAATATAGATCGATGTTTGCTGCGTATACAAATGGAACTTTATGAATTTTACTAGACTTTCGTCAAGTTTAAGTGCACGGGTAAATAATGTCAACGCTTCAAGAAGATTTGCAAGCGGATTTATTTGATTACGGTTACAAATAATGTTTGCTTTACGGCGCGAATTCTGCCACCGCATTCCCACAAACACTTGTTTTTATCTCACTCGTCGTCAATCTCATTTGATGCAATTTTGCAGTGTTGTTTATTTTTCTATTTATCGGCCAAAAAATTGCACTCGTAAATGTTTCCCTTATTCTTTTCTTCACTCTTTCGTAGATTTCTGCCACGACGTTTTCTTCGCTCAATTCTTTTTCCCCAAACTATAAAACTCGATAAGTTAATTAATCTATTAATAAACTAAAGAATTTTCGATACATTTTCACATTTCATTGTTATTTATTCAGTCAATAAACCAGATTTATCTTTTTCTGCTTCAAAAATATGTGATAATTAAAACGTTTTCCGTGTTCAACGGCCAATAAAATCCGAATTTTCCTCTCTGCTTTTTTTCAAAACCCAAGCCCGCGAGACATTGACCGGAATCTGATCCGTATCTACCACATTTCCACTGCTACCGGAGCCTACAAAAAGCTTTAATTTTTCTGCACACTTGTGAACTTTACATTGGTCACTGACTTGTTTTCTAGTGCGCTCAGCACAAGTACTCAATTTTTTCGGAGGAATGCAAATACGGCAAATGCAGCCCGCATTTTCATTCGTGGTTCCATCGTATTGTACGCGTTGATTCTGTAAACCGATACCTCGCCTTGATTGCATACTTAACACATTTATTTATGATGATAACATGTTACGCAATTAACGTTATACAATGTTCTATAATTGAGCGGCTGGATCGAGAAACTCGCCGTGTCCGAGTGTTCTCGATGCTTGGAAATTATATATTTTTTCAGACCCGCCGTTGGGTAAATAAAAATTCTATATTCTACGATCGAGTCGGGAAAATGGGCGAGAAAGAACAAAGATAATTGCTTCGGAACAATTCACTGTCACGTGTGCAAAATCGTGAACAATCAAATAAACAGCAATCCTCTAAAATGACGCTTTTCGATCCTCGAAAGAATTTACAGCGTTCCATAAATAATAAAGCGTAATTTCTGCCACGATGTTTACGTTAAATTTGACCGAGCGAAGTAATTGCTAATTATTCATGAGTCAAACATGTTATTTCCTTCTTCATTCATCATTTGACCAAATGAGTTGCCAAGATGACGCATTATTTAGGCACTTCATCATTTCATGTTTTATATCATGCAAATTGCAATTATGCCAATCGTGATCTGCGTTCGCTATCACTTGCACGAGTGCACTTTGTGCCTAATTGTATTATTTATGCTGTGACTGGTTCGCATAACGTCACTCTTCTTTTGACTTAATTATCGAATACTTTATTAAGAACTTTGTTAGTACTCGAGCGAACAAATGTGTTTTTTTTTAGAGAAAAAACAGCGCAATGATGTATTTTGCTGCTTCGATTTCATTCATTTCAATATTGTTCGGAAATAAAATAAATAAAATTTTCAGAGCAAATAGATTTTTATTACGTGTACATAAAACTTCGGATGTTTATAGGAAATTCCTCATTTACTGAACATGCATCAGTCTCGAGGACGATTTTTCTCGTGCATGCATTTTCCAAACGCTTCGCTCAGTTCACATTTGTCGTTGAAAGTTTGCGATGAAACTACGAATACACAAGAGTTTATAGGAAATCAATGCCAACGAAACTCATCGAAATGATTTTATCGGAATACGAACCTTCTTGGACGCAGCTCTGAACGGTCTCTTTCTGTTTGTTGTGCCTCTTTTCCATCTCGGACATTATTGTGGCCTCATTCAATTTGAGATCTTGTATCTGGTTGCAAAAATTTGATTAACATTATATTTAGCTGAAAAACTATTTAATCGCAAACTTACTTCTCCCATTTTTTCCATGACGCAAGCTTTCATGCATGCGTGATTTTTTGGTCCCTCTGATTCTGAGGGTTCTGCAAAATATTTTTTTTAAGGTCGAAATCCCTCAACTTTTCGTCATATTACACGGGAGTAATTTCGAAGTGACACAGTGACAGACTCAAAAAATATCGAACTTTTTGTTGAAAATTGCACAGCCGAAAACATGTTTTTGAATATTTTAATCGAGCTTGATTTAAATTCTTTGCAGTTTCGGTCGATTTAATTGAACCGCGAAATAGCGGACGCTTTTTTACGTATATTGTAATTCATATAAAATAAAATGTGCATTATTATTTAGATTTCTTACCTCCTAATTCTTGTTTGCATTCTTCGAAGGATTTTTTTTGTTCTTCAGACCAAGGACCATGACAGGGTGGACCATGGTGTTTACCATGGGGTGGACCACCGCGGTTTTGACCATCAGGAGGAGGACCTCTTTGACCATCGGCAGGAGGACCTTTTTGACCAAAAGCCACCTGCAAATAATGAAGTCCAAATTCAAATACGCGCTGATAAAAACGTCGCTCTCTTTAACATTGAGTGCGATTCAGAAAATGCGCTCACGGAAAATGTGCAACATCAAAGTTCAAAAGTGCATTAATTACTTTACTTCACTAATTATACTAACAGTTATGAAAACTGCAAGAAGTACGATCGCCAAGCTTTTCATTTTAACAGAGTATATTTTCGTTGCACAAAGTCGACTGTGGAACAAAAAGCATTTTCCCGGTATTTATACGACATGAAAATTAGAAGACCTTCGGCTACAGGAAATTCATTACACAAGTAGTTAAATAGTTGTCATCTACTGCGGAAATATAACTTAAAAACAAAAGATAATTAGAGTCGTCGAGAGTCGGTTTTTGACCAAAGCAGTAATTTTTTGTTTCATATCCAAAATGCGTAAAACTCGAAATATTAACAACCTGAAAAACCCGAATCCTTTCTGGAATTAAAAAATTAGCAACTTTGATAAATATTGAAAATTAAAAACTCGATAAATAAGTTTAAACAACGATTTCTGAAGATTTGGAGAATCAAAGTTTTTAAGAACAAACATGTATTTTTATTTAGTCGTTTTAGGATCAAGAGTCTCTTCAAGTGAAACTTGGTCTACATTTAAGTAGATACTTTTGCGCTCAAAATCTGCTTTGAAAGCGATATCATCGTTAAAGGCGAGCACTCAGTTGAGAATTCGGGAATCAAAGCTAAATAGGTCGTCCATGTTTCGTTGAAAATTGTAATCACCATATTTTATTACTGCACATAATTATTGCTCGCGTGTGAAATAAGTGGGTAAAGATGATTCACTGCCCATTTAAGTTACGAGTCCTTGAGCGTGCGCATTTTCCCGTAGCGTTAAAAAAATCAGCTCAAACCATCAATAATTAATTACTCAGCGTTACCGAGATTAAGAAAATATGTTTTTGTCAATAAATTGCGCAGTTTTAATTTACAATTCAAGCACGCGTTCAGGTGTTCAATTCTGTCCAATTTTCCGCCGCGTTCAACCGTTGAAAGTCTCCTTCAACATAATTGTACATTTCGCTTGCTAAAGTGGGCGAAACGTTTCATTTCACGTTCAAGATACAAATTAATAATGATTCGTCATTCCAAAAAAGATAAGTTTTTTACGGGTAAAAAATTGCCCGGCTTATTGTAATTAATTAAAGTCGAAACTGAAGCACGAAACGATGTTAAAGTTAATTAAATTCATTAGGAACAATCTTGTTTTTTGCAATTAATAACTCGCGGCCGTTAAAAAGATTATCAGTAATAAAATATTCTTCGTTTTTGCCATCTGTTTACTTCTAATAATTTACTTCCTTTATGCACGTATTTACAGCTTTATGTAAGTTTAATTTGATGACTATGCAATTTTATGACGTTTTTAAACTGAATATTAGATAATTAAGGAAAATTTTTAAATTGTTATTCCCAACATAAATGCAATAATAATGCTTTTCATAGCGAAATATTGTTTGATCATTTGGTGGAAAAAATTCGGAGGTTAGTACAACCTCATGCCGGAGACGTTTTATGACTTCCGTCCTGGAATACTTGAGGGACGCATTTCGGGGACCGAACTAGGGAAAAAACAGCTCCAAGGACTAGTCATAAATGAAAGGGATTTTATGACTTCCGGGTAAAAATCTCATGGCGACCCAAAAGGGAAAAAGGGTTATTCAGAAAGATTCGGTTGTGTTTCAGCTGATTGTCATCAATTGAATATTATTTTCCTTACATTTTTCGCAATAACAATGATATTCTTATGATTGGTTGAGCAATAAAAATAAAACTGAGAAACCAATTTTACCAAAAAAACGTCCTCACATGAACGACTCGCGCACTGGAAACCGGAGGTCGTTTTTCTCGTAAAATTGATTTACAAGTTTTGCTTTTTTATTTAGAGTATTTTAGCGGTTCTCTTCATTTTTCAATGGAAATCGGACTACATTTTTATTGGAAAATATGTTTTCGAAGCTATGGTAACCTCCGGAAATTACGTTATTAATAAATATGCCAATCTAGGAATTATTACAGTCAAGTCGGTTTTATTCTTCTTCCAATATCATTTCAATTCATAAACCTGAAAAAAACAGCTTCAAGAGGGTACTAGAATCTCTGTTTAAAAGTTTAAGAGGACAATGTCGTCGACACGTCATAGCTAAACTCGCGATGTACGTTCAGCGTTGTACACGAGATTCTTATTTATTGTGCATCGGAGAAACCAATTCCCTATGGAAGTTGAAACACGAAGCTTTAGTGTGACGTACACTATTTTATTCAGAAGATACGCCGTAACAGTTTACTCAGTTTACTAACAACTAGGGAACGTTTCATTTTCGTCGATGCGTTGCATAAACTCGTTGAATTGAAGTGTTCGCTGCACTTCGAAGCTGAAAAAACTTTCCATTGCATGATTACATAAAAGCATACTCACAAAACATAATCACCGATTTGTTGTAAACATTTTTTCGATCTCGTTATTGAAGATACCGCTTTTCTAAATGGAATTATTTGCCCTTTGATTGCCTGAAACTTGACGCTTCGACGAACGCGACATGAAAATGATTTTCGAGGAGAAAACTTTTTTACAAGAGAAGGATTCTATTTTTCGACGAGCAAAATAAAACATAAGCTCAGTATCGAGAACTGTTCTCAAACATGACCCATTGAAAACTGTTCGACCGTTCGAGTGCTTCCTTCCTTTTGTCTCGGAACTATTTCGTCCGCTGTTTCGTCTTCGAGTTCCCAGTGCACCGCGTCATCGAACTTTTGCTCTTCTGTTATCGTTCCACACAATGAAACTTGTAATAGTAATCCTGAAAAGATGACACACTGCTTAAGACAATTCTCGGACTGATAAAACTGCACGGAAAGAATGTAATTATCCGCAGTTTATGGTGAACCGAGAGCAAAAAATCCGATAAATTTCAGCCTGGGGAGAAACTTTCTTTTAGAAGCAGCGGCAAAACTTTGGAATACCGCCTGCTTTTTATCAATGTTTGGTTACGGTTTGAATAGCAATTCGATGATTAAAATTGTTACAGAAGGGCAGAGGGAATTACCTGTAATTAAACCCGAAACGATAGCCATAATCAGAGTTACCGCAAGAGCCAATAATTGATACATTGCTTGTTGACTCGCAGTTCTATCGACGCCTGGTGATATTCCATAATTATCCATCATTTCCGCAAGGTGCATCCCGGAACTCGGCGCCCGCGCAGGAAATATCTAAATTTCCGATGAGCAAAATTTCACTCGTTACCGAGAAATGTTCAATCTTACAAACTCGTGTTTGCCTAAAATTACACCTCGAATTGCGAAGATGCGCCGATGTACGAACCTCGTAGAGAGAATAGTTGTAAGTGTTTTCGTCCGCCAGAAATGCCATAAATGCCCCGAATATCGCAGCAAGTACGCCTGGCATCCCGTGCAAATTGTGGACACCGCAAGTGTCGTGGATTCGAAGACGTTTTTGAATGAGCGGCTGGAAATTTAATTCAAACTGAAACTACTGAGCACCTGGCTAAGTTTTCTTCGACTTTTCAATTATGGAAATAGTTTACGTGAAAACAAAGCCAAGGAAACCGACGCCGAGCTAATTATTCTATGAATTAATAACAATCCCAGGGAAAAACATGTGATTTTTTCTATCGATTGCTCTTATTAGAATGCCTTTTTTCATCCGACTTTGAAATTCGAATCATTCAATGTGGCACGTTGTAAATGGATGTAGTTTTTTAAAAATTAATCGCTCCATAAGTCGCATAAATCAAATCGATCCTACTTAGAGTTTCCATGTGAAAACTTTCCAATTTCTGATACTTTCCGGTATAAATGAATAAGTGCTTCTCTCATAATGACCCGACAGTGAATTATTCATACCCGGCAATAATTCGAGTGAAAAGTTTTACATGGTGTATTTAGGTATTGGAATCTCTAATGTTTCCGCGAAAGTTTGCACGAAGCACCGGGCGAAGTAACGGCATAGATGTGCTGGAAGATTTACTACATTTTTTATTTCTGTACCGGGATTAGAGTGGAATAGAAGTTGCATTCGTGGCTTTGCTTAAAGACCACCGATTAGCGACTAATTGGGAATTGGGAATAAAATACCCGCTGAGAAATGGCTTAACACTTTAATCGCCATTGATTTAGAACAAAATAACGATCCCCCGGTATTGATAACGACAAAACGCGTCTTTGTAGCAACTTTTACGTTTCAATCTTCCCTTCTCTCGTTAATTCCAAGTTCTCGAATAACCGCTAAATAAAGATTTTCTGAAAATTGAGTTGAATAGCGATTGTTCTCTGTCGCTTTTGTACTGTCTATTTCTGAACTGTAATTTCAAGAAAATGGTTCCATAATTTAGATAGATCTTGCTTCCTGACTCAATTTCACACAAGACCGAGAATGTCTCAAAGTTTGTTTAAATTTGTGAAACGTTTGCTTTTCATTTACGAAACTGTGCTCGAACTATTCATTTCTAATGCCGGAAGATTCAAAATCCGGGTACCATTGATGGTTCGTAATTCATCCTCTTGTACTCGGCGCAAAATAACGTAAGATTCAGTATTCCAGTAATTCCAGCTTTTAATAAGTAATTACGAAAAATATTACCGTTAGATATTTGTACCCTAAAACGCTGAGAACTCCGGCGATGCAACCAACGGCTAACGCTCCAACTGGCTCGCACATCATACCTTGGAAAAAAAACACATTGAATTCCTCATCATCGCCTGATCGATTTACTATAAATTCCAAATTGGCATACCCGCGGCGGTTCCAATAGCAACTCCGCCAGCCAAAGTCGAATTCTGAATGTGAACCATGTTGAATTTATTCTCTTTATTGACTAAAAATAAAACACTTAATTCCTCGCTATCGCATCATCGATTTACGATACATTCAAAGCTAACATACCCGCTGCAGAAGTGGCAAAAGATAATACACAACTTGCTGTTATGGACAGAAGGGTATTAATTATTGCCCTCTGTTGATCGTCTCCTTTCAGCGACGCGCTGTTGAAAGAGGGCCAGAACAGCCAGAGAAATATTGTACCTCGATTGCGAAATGTCCTGTTAGTTTTAAGAGCCATGCGCAGTTTTTTCTGCGCCTCAGATTTTCATTTCTTACCAATCATAGCTAGCATGTCCGAGTGATAAGTCGAAGACTCGAGATTGTGGCTTTTGGGTTTGCTCCTGATGCCGAAAACCAAACTCACCGCGAGGCCAAAATAAGCTCCGAAAACGTGGACGTACATGCTGTCTCCGGCGTCCACGGCCTGACAAGTAAACGTTTATTTTGGGGTGATATTGCATATCGGATCGTTAACTGGCAAAGTTTAAAGCACCCTCGAGCGCGGTGACAAATATTTAACATTCGGTATTGATGCAAGATCGTAAATAATAAACTTGACGGAGCGCGAGTTTGGTAATACATAATGTACCTCTAAATAGTGCTCTCCGATGTGTTTGTTGACGGTGTACACAATAAGTTCGATTATCCCCAGGAATATAAGTTGCATGTACGTCGTTTTCCCCAACAAAACACCCATTGATATAAGAGGCGCAGCCACGGCGACGTCAGCACCTAATAATCTGCGTGGTTTTATATTCGATTATCCTTGGAATTGCGTTTTCATGGCGAATAAAGCGGAATAGAAGGCTCGTTTTGAAGCATTACTTTTTTACTGTTCTAGAATTGAATCGTTACGTTTTCACGGCGTGCATGGGAAACTGTAAGAATCTATCAGGAGTTACAGACTCTTACAATACGTCGCAAAACATTATCATACGCATTTCACAGCGAATTGATAGAAAAACTACAAATCGCGAGAAACTCTATGAAAAAAAATGCGAAACTTTTTGTACTTTCCCATTCACTTTTGAATCCGCAAAAAAATATGGAAAAAATCGAATTTACCCGTCTAACGAAAGTGGGGCTTTGCCATCTTTTCCCAAATTCAAAATCCCGTCGCACAGCATGGCAACTTGGACTAGAATGGCACCAACCAGGAAAGTAAAACCCACAGAGCTTTGTCCGTATCTTCGAAGAAACATCATCAGGAAACCAAAACCGATCCATATCATCACGTGCACGTCTTGGTACACTGATGTTTCATTCCCAGAGAAAAAAGTCAATAAAATTATTCGCATTTTACCGAAGCAGGTCGTCTCTTGATCGTCTATTCAAGCGTTCCGAAATATTTATTTACGGAAACATTCAATTCCGAATTCACGGTCGTAAAACTTGTCGAAGCTTGTCACGTAAAAAATTCGGGAGAATTTTTAAACGACTTGATATTAAAAAGATTATTTCCGTCACTTACGCGTGTACGCGAGCGGTAAATTATTGGACTGGCCATTCAAATGAGCAGCCACGCTGTTTTGCCGATTACTCGCGTCGACGTTGGGCTCGTAATCCAAAAACGCCAAGAACCCGCAAATCAAAAAACACTCCACAAAAATAAGGGATATGCAGAGCCCCAGATTAGACGACATTATCGATCTTAGAAAATAGATATCAATATTTATGGGGCTGAAATTACTCTTAAAAATCAGGTCACTTTACTTATAAAGACTGACAATTATAAATTTTAAAATAGCCGATCTTCCATTGCATCACTGTGCATACAAAATTAAAATAATCTGAAGCCGTTTGACGTTTGGGATGCTGCAAATAGCGAAATTCTGGTTAAACTGAAATGAAAAATGTAGTTCGCTTTGAAAGTATCGCGGGTCAAATTGAGTGTCAGATTTGCAATTCTCATCTTGCCCGTCTGAAAATAGATACGGCATTGTTCGCTATTATTCGAAGCTGTTTATGGTGATGAGAAACGTAAAACCATTGTTGTGTAAATAATGGCGTCCAGACTGAAAAGCGGATTCGAAAATATCGATCAAATTCCAGAACTTTCGATCTATATCGGAGAATAAATAAACGAATGGTTTTTTAATGCGTGGAAGATCGCGTAACCCAACAAATCAGAACGTGCCACTAATTCTACGTGCATAATTTAACAATCCATCCACTAAAAGAGGTTTAATCCCAGTTTGAATTAACAACGAAATACCAATACTTGAAGCCGTGTTAACTTCCAAGTAATTTGGCACGAGATGTAATTTCGGTGTTCAGCTGAGAAATGCTTCATAGCCGAGGACATTAAATCATTAAAGCTTGCTCGAAGTCGAGGGTAAAGATTTTCAGTCATGTGTCATTAGGCTTGCTTCTAATGCGTTACATATGACTTGCGAGAACCGCATGATTTATCACACATCGTAGACCATCAAAGAGACGATGCGAATCAATAATTAAACGCGATGAATCGTTCACTTACTCGGATAAGTACTCATCGCGTCTTTCTGTAACGTTTCGCCAGGTTTCCCTCTGTTCTCATCTGAAACATTTAAAAATGCATCAGGGTAACTTGTTTCCTCAGCCACCGAAAAAATAAGCGAGAAACGCTCTCCACGAGAGACGATGCATCACTTAAAATTTTACGCGACAATTCATTCCTGGGAGAGAAAATGTCGGTTTTTGGACTGCCTTAAAAGGGTTATTGATTGCCCCCGTATCTCTACATCCCGTTCGAGAAAACAGGAAGGAAAGTTCTGGCATGAGGCTTCTTACAATCCTGAGATTCCTGTGTTGACTTAATATTAGCTGTCTTACATTTCGCCGCGGGAGGTTCGTGCTCTGAAATCTTCACCGCATCAAACCCAGTCAAACTTCTTGTTATCGTATGATAATCGCACGGTTTTAGTATGATGCCCTCACGTCTATTATCCGAGCTTGAAAGAGCCGCGACAATTTCTCTCAATTTTTTCGAATTCTTCCGAATTCGAAAAAATTCGAGTACGATTAAGTTTTACTGGAAGAGTTTTTCTTTTTCAAATTAAGCTCAAGGCATTTACAGAAAACCCGTATGAATTGCCAGTACATTTTTTTTTTCATTTCTATAAACTCATTTATTCAAGTTTTAATCGAATTTCATGAGGAAACAGGATTAGACCTAATTAGATCTGATTAGATGGGAAAATTGAGCTTTTTTCTGATCCAATTTGAGGTCGGATTTGATCTACTCAGATCTGAACAGATCTAAAATTAGATCTAACTTGTTTTTCACGGGCGCGCTGTTCCTACGATGAAGCAGAAAGGCTTTGTTAAACTAGCACAAAATTATTGGAGTATTTTGTCCTCAATCTAGGGTACTCGGAAAACGTTCACAAAATCAATAATTTATATTTCTGTCTTCTTTTCGTCGTTTCATAATGCAGATAAAGCCCTCGTCTAAAATTTGTAACAAACCCAAAACCCAAAGATGTCTCACCGCGATTTTTTATCTCCTTAGCAGGTCGTGCCTCCGGTCCATAAGTCATATATACCGCCATCAAAACCAGGATTAAAGCCTGCACGAGAATAAGGAGCAGAAATTCCCGTTTGCCATTAAACGCCGGATACATGTTCTGCAAAAAAAATTAAGAATTTTACAACACGTTAACGCGAGGAATATTTCATTGTAATTGTTCCTCAAGTACTTTGCCACAGCGAAGAATCGTGGAATGTAATGAAAAACAGAAGGCGAGCCGTTGTTCTCCTTATTTCGAAACAATAAGGTGCAAAATTTTACATAACTACGATAGTTACTTACCCGTTCTCATGCGCAATTGTCTCTAATTGTTCAAACTAAAAAAAGAAGCTCCTTTCGTAGACGTAAAAGGGAATCTGAATAATTCGTACCTGCGCCATTATCAATAATTCTTTGTCGTAAAGTGTTTCGTTTGACCCGTGTCTACGGAATAATGTCTGGCATCCTCTAAAAGCACTCGTCGTGGATATTTCAGTTTGATCCGAACCTCGTTGTTTTCGTTACATCGAGAAAAAGCTTTGCATTTTCTTTCGAGAAATTATTGATGCATATCGCGGATTGCGCCGGGGACTGTTTGCATACTGACCTCGGCAAGCAAATCACCCCAACGGATATACGCTATTCGCTTTAACCTCGATGCCTTTGATGCCGAATAGCGCCGTGCCTGTACAGTTATTATGCGTGCACGCGGGTACACGTACTTCAGTCCTGTAATTTGCTATTATGTGGTCTAGGAAATTCGCAATTGTGCAGTGGACATTGTAATCGTACAAAAGACATTTTTCGGGGCAAATTATGCTCCGGCAAACAATTTAAAATTTTTTATTTAGACGGAAAAGCAGTATGTTTGCAGTTTCACTGTTACAATACTGTCAATTATCGATGGAAATTTATACGTTCCATGCCAACGTTTCGTGTAACTGACGATTGTTTGAATATCATTACTATATGCGCATGATATTTAAATTGCCTACGATGATTGACGCATATAATTCGCATTAATTTCGTTGTCGAAGTTGTTGGAATTAATTGATTTGGGATTACTGGGCTTTTGATATTTTCGGAGCGCGGAAGTTCGTTTTTGTTAATGGAACGTTTGCGGCAAGTGCTTCGTTAATTTTCGTACGGTTGTGGAGCGGAAAGAACGCAATAACTCAGATTTTCGCATTTATTTTTCAAGCGAATCTTCCTTTCTCTCTTAATTTTGCCTCATTAAAGTTTCCTTCGTAATTCTAGCGTTTTAAAATTAACCGAAGGTTGTTTGATTAACTTTTATTCAATTTGATCCCTTTTTCCCGCTTATTTAAAAAGTCTGCTTAAGAAATTTCGAGACTCGGTACATTCGTGTTTAAGAATCACTTCGATTCTGAACTTACATTAAACTTCATTTTCGAGGTCGTACAAATTGCGTTATTTTCGTTCAAGCAAATAAGATCGCATCACGCGACCATCAAATAGATCAAAACACGTGCATAAATCATTGACAATTGCTTGCAAGCAAAGTTCATCCGAGTCAAGTATCATTTTGAGGAAGTTTTATGCAGTTTCTCTAATAGATTTTTAAATAAAATATGAAACGCTCCGTTTTCCGTCAATTTTAAAAGCTTTTTTTGCATCAAGAAGAGCTTTGGATTTCTCTAAGTAAAATTCTGAATAAAAAATATTAATCGCCTTTGAAATTTACCTTAAATTTATTATACTGCATTATATGAACATCATTAAAAATATTATCTGCGGCAAATTCAGAATGTCCAAAAACCGCTATCTCGTTTGAGGATGATATTATTTAATTCATTCGATCATAAAAAACGTAACTACACGGATAATTTTACGCGGTACCCGAATTTTTCGCGACGGGAGTAGATTAAAAATACAGCTGTCTGGTTTCAGTAATAATTTACGGTATCCAGAGGCGCTGAAAATTAATCCCTTCAAACGTTCGATCAATAGTTGGTTTCGGCTGAAATGAAAAGTAACGAAAATGCCCTACTGAACGCAAAATCAATAATGAAACATGATTGCGCATATGAAAAAGTGATATCCTCCCCAACGCGCAACAGTTCGTAAGTCGAATTATTCATAGACACATCCTCGCGTGGAATTTGCTCAATCTTGTAGCTTATTCCATTTTAATTTCGAATGCAAAGAAAAAATGAAGAGAAATAGAAACCATTTGTGTAATTCGAACACAAGCATGATAATAAGCAGCTGCACATGAAAGAACTCGGTTCATTTCGCAAAATAACAGCGGAGAAAGATACAGAATGAGTCTTCTTGTAAAGCAAAGACGCTCTGAAATTGATCCCGGGATAAGAATCTGTGGAGGTTGTTTTTTAGAAAAGTCGACATTCAAATTACGAATTTATAAGACTTACTTTCGTGTTTCTCAGGAGATACGGCGGATGAAACGAGTCGATGGGAACTAAAGCAGAACATAGAACCGAGAACGATCAGCGAATTTTGAAAGGAAAGGTTTTCCGGAAAATCGAAGTAGAAAATATGTAAATTGAAGGTTCTTTCAGGGATTTTTCCGAGAGCAACGCGCGTCTTCATTCACCAGCGGTCACTGAACATTTGCCTTTCGAGTGGATGAAAATCGATAATGATCTAGTTTATGCATTGCGAAAACATGTGTTTTCGCACACGTAATGCGGTTACAAAAATGATGCTCGCAGTAAAGCTCATAAATTCGCAGGAATAAAAATTGCTCTACTTTTCATGTATTTATTCGTTATCACCTAGACTTTATAAAAGAACATATACATATCATAATAGTCGACAATAATACGCAAATATATCGATTCTTAAATTAGCTTCTTAAGTATGTCTTAAATTAGCATAGATTTTCAAATAAAAAAAAGTCGAATGACGGGAAATAAATACAAGTGGACAAAGGACGGGGTTGAATACCATAAAACGCCGTTTCACATTCATTTATCAACATTTCCCTTATTTATTACATTAGATTTTTTTTATTTAGCAGTGTGCTTTTACGTCGTATAACAATATCTTAGTTCCAACATCACAAGCTTCATAATTTAAGTTTAAAAGTAACCATGTGAAATCGAAATCAACTTTTCTTCGATACTCGATGAAAAGTTGAAAGTTGTGAATACTGTTCACCGCTAAATCAAAAGAATTGTCGAAAGTGATTACTTTTGTCAAATTTGGTATATTCATAGGCAGATAAAACATCAATTACCATTATATCATAGTATTCCGAAGACTTATGTGGATGAAATAGTAGTTTCGAAATACTACAAAGTGTTATTTTACAAAGATAGAAAACAAGCCGGCGAAATTTCGCCGGTCATATTTTTTGTAACATTTTCTTTTGCGGTTTGCGTAATTTAAAAGCCGAAACAAGTCACACATCGAAGGTTAAATAATTATGGCTAAAATCCTGGTTCGTCCCATCTTTGGCTTTTGCAGTAATCGATAACCAGACAACGTTGTGATTAATTTTGCAGTTCACTCGTCGAAGGATATTCACGATTCTATTTACGTCTCGTAGCATTCTTCTAAAATCAGTTTGAAGTGTCTGGCTTTCAATTAAGTTTGCCATGGAATTGCGCAATACGGTTGACCGACATTTTTTATTTATCAAAACTGCCAGTCAGTTACAGACAAATAAAACCGAGTTGACGCGAAAGAGAAAAGGGATACGTGATATTTCTTCGTTCAACATTCATGCGATTGGTTTTCGAGCCACGAATTCGTCGTTCCCTCTTTCCTCTTTTGCCTTAAATCGAGTTGGTATAAAAAAATCAGTCATGATCGCTTACCTAGTATAAATAATTAAAATAATGTTACTCTAAATGGCACTAAAAGAATCAAAAGTTGCGCGTATCGATAATTTGTTATTTGGTATTTTTTTATTATTTTACAACAAGAACTGCATAGAGTCAAAATTTGTCTTAAATTTTTCATGATTGTATATTCTTATCTATTATTAACATTCTCCTCTCTCTCGCTTCTCGCAACGTTTCTATTTTACTTTGTTGAGATTCTAATTCATGCATCGTTTCAGTTTTACTTTATTCAATTTTAGCGAAGGAATAATTACTACAATACAATTTGTTTTCATGAACAACAGGGCGCGTTCTATTCCTTATAAAATAATTTCTAACGAAACAAGACGAAATTGTTTCGCTCGAAAATAAATTGTAAACACAAAGATGAAGCGTTTCATTTTCTTTGAAAACTGCATAGCACAAGCATTGCATCGAATTCAAACACGCATATTTTTAAATGTTCTAATTTGAAACTGCTCATTTGTTCCCCGGAGTTTTTTCATCGCTCAATAATTTCTTTCATGTACTACGACAAAAGTTGACTGCATAACTTTCAAATAAAAAAGCTATATTCATAGAAATGAAAAAATCTTGACCTCAATAGCTCGATTAAAAGTTTTGATTGAAATATTGGACAATTGTAACCCAAAACCTTAATAAAAATTTATAAAAGTTTCCAAAAAACGAGTATAAAAGTACAAGTATTACAAAGTAGAACTGTGTATACGCATATAAAACGTCCTGGGAAACCGGGGATTCGTTTTGTCAAATCACTTTGAAAAGTAAAAGTGACGAAGCAGCTGATTTCGCGGTATCATTGAACAGCAATGACACGTGTACACGATTTTGCGTAGAGAGCGAGAGGCATTTATTGAGTTACGAAAGTGCCATAGAAACTAGTCGATAGGAAATAATCAACGTCGTCGTCGCCGTTAATGAAAATGACGCGATCGCTCCTGTCAAGTTCATCGATCGAGCTATTCCGAGGCCCGCGAATATACACAACAACACGCAGATGGTTCCACAGGTGTTAATGCCGGATAATGCATATCGAGGAGTATGCAAATGTGGAGGAAAACGAAATCTCGTTATCGCGGCTCGAGACGCGACTGGTGTTCGGCGCACGCTCGATTTCCCTATTTTTCGAATCGGCTGCTCCCGGCCTCGATTTTCTACGTGAAAAACATCGAGGCTGTGAGAAGGGCAAGGGAAAGGGCGAGAACGAGGACGGACTGATTGGCGCAAAGTATCTTCCCCGAGGATAGGGAAAATATGGAGCTGGAAGAGCCCACCGCCGAGTTCGTATGACGGCCCGATGGCTGCTCTGATGCCATCAGATCCTCCCTCGTCGAATCCACGCACGGCAGCTCCTCCGGTTTCAACTCGAACAAGTGCTTCATGTAACCCACTTTTCCGTTTACCACTTGGATCTGTAACATTGCGCAAAAATCACCATGTAAATGGATTTTCGAAGGGAATGCGAGCGCTACAATTTATGGTGGATGGACAAAATTATTCACGCGTAGTAAATAAAACTGTCATAAAATTAGCAATCGATTCCTAATTTTGTAATGAAAAAAAGAAGCAGTTGGAATAGTTCTTACGTTTTTTGTCTTTGACAAATTCCAAATTTTTATTGTCATTTTTGAACGAAGAATTGTGACCTGTAACGTTGCGTTGCTGTAAAAATTATTTTGCGTCGTAAATAAAACTGTTACAAAATTGGTAATTGTTAACCGTTGATTGCAAGTTTCGTAACGAACTAAAGGAGTGGTTGAAACAGCTTTTTTCGATTGTAACATTGCGCAAAATTCACCATGTAAATGGATTTTAAAGGGAAATGCGAGCGCTACAATTCATGGTGATAAATAATAAAACTGTCATAAAATTAGCAATTGTTAACAATCGATTCCTAATTTTGTAACGACAAAAAGGAGCAGTTGAAACAGTTTTTTTCATTCGTCATTTAATCTAGCGTTCGTACGTTTTTTGTCTTTGACAAATTCCCAATTTTTATTGTCATTTTTGAGCGAAGAATTGTGATCTGTAACGTTGCGCAAAATTCACAATGTGAATAGAAACAATTATTCTGCGTCGTAAATAAAACTGTTACAAAATTGGTAATTATTAACCGTTGATTGCAAATTTCGTAATGAACAAAAGGAGTAGTCGAAACAGCTTTTTCCATTTGTCATTGAATGTAGCGTTTGTGAGTCTTTTGTCTTTGACCAAGTCCAAATTGGAGTACATTCTATTGTCATTTTCGAGAAAAAGATTGCGATCTGTAACATTCAAAATAAATTCATCATGTAAATGAATTTTAAAGGGAACTGCGAGCGCTACAATTCATGCGTAGTAAATAAAACTTTTACGAAATTGGAAATTGTTAACAATCGATTCCTAATTTTGTAACGAACAAAAGGAGCAGTTGAAACAGTTTTTCAAGTCTCTTGTCTTTGACAAAGTCGAAATCGGAGTACATTTTATTCATGCATTTTCAGAACCATTCTCAATTCCGTATTATTTTAAATTTTGTATGCAATGATGTAATCATAAAACGACGAACGTAACGTGTTCTAGCGTTTTTCCTATAAAAATACTGCAAAAATGAGATCAACTGTTCACTAGTTTTATACTCATCGTAACTCTTTCATCATCGAATTATCACATGAAACGTCCGAACAAATATTTTTCTTCGAACCTTTATCCTCGTTAAAATATCAACAAAGACTCTCAATGTTAATAAAAATGGCTCTTGTTTGCTTCAGAATGCACAATATCGCAAAAAAAGCGGAAGTTATACAACTTTTTTCAACGTTATTGAAAAATAATGTAAAGGTTTTTTTCTCGTAGCGTCGAATGGAATCGAAGTACGTCGAATGGACTCGCGACATGCCAAGAAAACGTTGAAATCGCATGAAAGGCATTATCGAGTTTTTACTACGAAATATTCCAGATTTTTCTTCCGATTTTTAAAAACTTGTAAAGCGAGTTCGATATTGAATTTCCTTCTTTCGTGTCTACAGCGTTTCTTGCGAAGCTTCTTTTTTGTTCTATCAATGATATATGAAAGTCTCGAGTCGAAGCTCATCGACGTATTTATTTTAAATTAGATCTTCTGGGAAATTTATCTCAAGCGCGAGTGAATTAATAACGCCATTTTTCAAGCCCTGAAAGTAATGCTAAAACCTCTCATTTGATCGCGACGTTTTAAATCCAGGCCGATCGAAACCTAGCAAAATTAATGTTTAAATTTAAACCATATAAAATGGGAGACTTGGGAATACGTTTAATACCGGCAGAACATTTCTTTAAATAAAGTCCGAAGAATTCACGAGGCGGAATGGTTTAGTTCTCCTTCGTCCTTTACGTTTTTTAACCCGGCAGTATCTCAACTTCAGGAACTCTCCCTTGTGATTAATGTTAATTAGCGTTCCGTTTGTCGCAGACGTTCAATTACCAATAGATTTCTTTTCAAAGAAATCGCCAAACACAAGATGGAAAAGACCTTACCGTAGATGGTTTGATGGCCCCAAGATTGTGCTTTTTGTCGATCGAATAGTCGTATGTTTCGTCGTCGTAATCGCCATTATCGTCCATGTAATCGTCATTCTTCTCCTTGCGATGCTCGCCGATGAAATTTTCTACGGGAATAAATTAGACGAATGAAACGACGAATTGAAAGCCATCAATTTTCCATGAGTCGCGGCCGAGATCTGTACCTGGATTTCGGGCAATCTCGAGTGCCTGGATCCGTTCCACGTCGTCATGCGATTTCTGAGTGATGTTGTTGCTTTCCAAAAAGCAAGTGAGCTGTTGCAAATCCTCGCGAAGCTTTTGATTCTTAGTCTCGTTTCTCAAGCCCCAGATCCAGGCGAGTTTGCAGTCGCAAATTAACTTGTTTCCTGAAACAAGAAAAGTTGCAAAGTTACTCGAGGCGTTGAAACATGAAATTTTCGAGAAAACGTTGGCGCTTCTTTGCGAGATGATACTCGACATCTTCAACGGGACGTTTATAAATGCAAAATGAGACCACGCAATTATGCGAAATGAAATAAACTCTTTTCCTTTGTTCGGAGAAATCGAATTTTTCCCGCGCTTCCACAGTTGCATATTATCATAAATTTTCGTCGGCGCTTTGATGTTGGGATGCTGCAATTCTCTTGCAGTCGAGTCGCGGGAATTCGCTGCTCAATACATTTTAGACGATACGAGATCGCGATTATGCTTTATTAATGCAGCTTTTTATTAATTCAACATCTCTTCGCCGAAGGAGATTTATTTGCGTTATTTATCGGATTAAACTCGATAGACGATAAGCGTGTATTTCTGCTTTCACGTGGATTTTACCGACGCTGCTTTTTGTATTGTTTTTTTGTTCCGTTCGGAATATATTGTGCTGATTTTTATGCGAGGGAGGAACCGAGCTCCGAATGAACAAAACAAAATGTAGCGCCGATTTTATCAGCACTGATAATTCTATAAAAAGTCGGGAAACTTTGGACACTTTACTAGGCAATTTTGTTTATAAGATGTATAACTTTAGACGTTTATTTTGCATTTGCAAATAGGTTTCTCTTCGTAGTTGCTCTATTGCTGCACGAATTTAGCATTCCAAGCACTTTACACGCTCGAACCTTAGGTAACTCCAATAACGAATCTTTCTCTTGAATAATGCATCCCATGATACTGCCGGAGCAGATCTCTAAAGATTTTTTAATTAATTCCGTAATAACACATCCTCTGTGGTGCGGTTTTCTTTACTGCACCAGGATTTTGTCACTTTTATTCTCGTAATAAAATCCTGAATGTAAATAAACTTGAGCTATAAGTTTCTCTACCATTAAATTTTAACACCGTGTTATAACGATGTTTAAACATCGAAAATTAATGCATTGGGAATACAAATTTTAAGTTTCTTGAAAAAACATCGTACCAGTTTATTTTTATCAAATTTATTTATCTACAGGGTTTTAAAAAACAATTTTTATGAGATGAGGAAATAAACGGAAAATAAAATATCATCGATTTGTATTTTTTTTCTCTTGAAAAAGAGAAATTGAAAACAGTCAAAAAATACACTGCAAAGATTTCGAAATGTTGATAAAAAGGCAATTTTATGTCCGTATTGTTTTCATCATTCTATTTAGTAACTAAATATTCCATCGCCTCAAACCACGTTTTCCTGAAAATTCTATTTTTCACAAATTAATAAACCCAGGGCTTGATTAAATGTGGCATCATTCTGCTACTGTTTATCCGTAATGTACTGCATGCTTTCATGTCAGTGGGTATTCATGCTCCAAAAGTATTACGTTGCATATTCATTGATTCGAGAAAATCAATCCCTGCTAAACGCTTATCGACTCCACGTCATTTATCCTGCCCGATATGTGCGTGACATGCCCGTGCAATTTTTATGTGTCGCCCGGTCTTTTTGCAGTATCGCATGTAGCAAAGGGCGACTGGCGGATCCCTATTACAATACAGTTACATTCACTCACAAATCTTATGACAGTTTCCTTTCAGCCGTCGTTTCGAGCTCGAAAAAGCAACGTACGAAATAATGATATGAAATAAGTCAGAAATAACTGAGTTCGAACGACCCGAGGGAATATAATGAAACCCAATGTCAGTACTACGGTAAACACCATCAAACACGTTCGAAAATACCATCAACAGAAGCCAAAAAAGTAGTAAATATCTGTCACAAGCTCTTTACTTGTGGAGCTAATAATTTTGCGCACTCTAAAGAATCCATTTTCTCGGTCGATATTTGTGTGCGGAAAAAGGCTTTTCTTTTCAATCACGAGCGAGCATTTTATTCTCTTCCTTCACTGGATTCCTGAGTAAAGAGCTTGTATCGGAATAAAAGCTTCGACGATGGGAAAGCACGAATTACTTTGTCGCATCTTCCGAGTTCTTTTGATTAAAAAACACCAACTTATCAGTTCTGGAACGTAATCGGAGCATTTTTTGTCAATATTACTTTTTTAAAATAGAGTAATGCTCGGCGACATGACTCGAACGCGAGTCGCCGCATTTTACACCGTGAAATGTAAAATGGATGATGAAACAGGGAAATAAGTCCGATAGAAATTTTTATTTTCAATGCATTTTCAATAAGGTTTCGCGTGGTGCGAATCATTTATACGCTGCGGCACGTACCGTAGGACACGTCAAAGACCATGAAAAGCCAGTATCAATATGGAATAACGAAAATGCACGTGAACATTGCGTTCAAAGGGCTGCCAATTCTCTCGAAACAAAGACTCGAAGTCGAGGAGCATTATCCGATTTCCATTGCAAGGGAAAATCCAATGGCCCAACAATTTAATTTCGTCCCCGAGCCGTGCCCTGCAAGTGACCAGAACGCGTATTTTCGAATCTGAAATTCCATTGGTCATATCGTTCAATTGCCGATTAAATTATTGACAAAACGATTCGAGGTTTCGCCGTTTGCTTCTCCGAGTCGTCGAGTTAATTCCTTGGAACTTTGTTTCGTAAAAAAAAAGCGCTTGAAAAGAGCGCGCGAGGATTAAAAGTTGGAGCGGAGTAATTAAGGCAAACAAAGTAAACGGCGTGTTCCCGTATGTTCCGAAGGCACAATTGACACGGAAGAGAAAAAGTTTAAAATGTCACGATTTTGAGTTTAGCGAAGTTTTATACGGGACCGAAATTTCCCGTGGCAGCGTTTCTCGCTGGCAAAGTTAGAGACTGCTTCGTCCAGTCTATTCATACGTGAGAAGTTTGTGAAACGTTGTTCGATATCGCGCCGAAAAGTTGCTCCGGAATGCATGGAATTTTTCAACGAAGAAGATGCGCGCTTTGCGCATAAGGGAGAGCCCGAGAAACAAACGATCGACGTCCGCAATCTAGCTTGCATGCACAACGAGGGCTTGTTTTTCTCTCAAGGCTGACACGCCGCTCGTTAAATTCACGGGAAATTAGTTGCGGAACGATTAGGATTGAAGCGTAACCGAAACAGGAAATCTAAAGAGCAAAGTGACCTGGGTTGAAGTACCTTTCGCTTTTTCCTTTGTAAAAACTGTAACTTTCAGGAAAACGTTGTTTGGAAATTAAAAATTGTCGGAAAGAAACATCTTTTGGAACAATCAATTGCAATATTTTGTTAGTTTATCAGAAATTTTTCTTCAAATTTGCTCTCTTTCAAAATAAGACAAAACCATGAAAACTGTAAGGGAAAAGTGCCATAGATTAAGACACTTCTTGTTTTCCAGAAATCGTAATTTACATCTGTTTTCGCTCAAATTCTCGCTCCAAAAACGTTTCAACGTTTTAGCGTTATTATCATAAAAACCTGGAAACTTTAGCATGCAGCTTTTCATAGTTTATAACAAATACAATATTCCGGAAAACATATTCAGAATCGTTGAAATGTTCATCCAGCGTTCCCAAATTTTTTGTGAAAATAACATTCAGAATTAGTACAGCTCTCCACGCAAAACTAAAAAGCACTTCACGAATCTCTCGAAAAACATGGTAGCTCTAGTACAATATGCAAACAAACTTTTCCGACCCAAAATTCCCGTTTCCCCGTAATCAAGGGAGGGCAAAAAATCAAAGCGGATGAATAACGCGGACTCTGTAACAACGCGAAGCTTTCGTGAATTTCGTTTGGAATGAAACGTTGCGGTTGGAAGATGGCAAAGAGAAAATTTGCTCGTGTAATAATCCCCTGACTTATTACGCCGCTCGGTGATTATGATAACTCGTGCCAGCGACGATAGCACTGCGGGCTCACGTATTACACACATAAACAAATGTTCATGATAATGAGCCAACTTGGCTCTCTCTCTGTTTCTCGCGTTGTTCGAGTGTTGGTGTTCGCCTGCATATTTTTTAATGCCATCTCCGCGCATGCAATGCTGGCGTGTACGCTTCTCATTAGCCTAATGATTCCGATTAATTATCGCAAAAAATGACGTGGCAGCCGCGCATCTCCGTGGCAAAATTCGACCTTCCTTATGCCCATCTCGCTTTTTCGATCCCTCAGAACTCGAAACGTTCGAGGCGATACAGAGGGTGAGGTCGCAGACTGCGGAGACCGCGAAATTGAAGCCAGTCACTGTGAAAATTCGCAGGGATTTGTAGGGGTGTCCCGCGCTCTGTACACTTGCTTTTAGCGGCATTTTCAAGCTCACTATCTCCCCCTCGTAGGCGTGTCCCTATATTAGGTTTTAATCATTCAGGGAATGAAATTTTAGGGACGGGGCGTGGTTGTCTGCTTCTCTGCCGGTTACACCTCTTCCTGTTGCACCTTTCGCCGTCTTGCCTGTATTGGAATCGAAATCGTCCTCGTTTCTCAATGACTTTTCCAGCGATAATTCATTTTTTTTACCTGGGGTCGTGAAATTAAAAATATCTTCGAAAGGACACGTGATTCATCGGTTTTATTGCTTTTGCGCCCTTACTCGCTAACCAGATGACGTCGAGTTCCAATTTCACGAGATTTATGGGATTCGAGAAAGAATCCCCTGTACGACTCGGCATAATTGTGGAATTAAGGGAGAAACCATAAAAAAATCGACCAATGGAAATAAAAGGAGATAATTACTGGAGTACTCTAAAGCGCTGCAGTGCAAACATAAAGTCAGCGGGAATGAATATTTCAGCCACTACGTTCGCCGAGCTTTGGGATCGGGGAATTATTAGCAATTGGGGGAATTTAACGGATACGCTTCTCAATGAAGTTTATTCCATCGTGACAATTCGCGAACGCGAACGTGCGCTCTAATAAATGTTTGCCGAAGAGCAGGGATTAGGTTTCGTTTCGAAATTGCATTTCCTGCCGATAGTTACGAAAGTCGAGGAGACGTGGAGTGAGGGAAGGTACCCCTTGCGCAGCACGTATCGTCGAACGGAGAACGGTGTCACCCGCCCCTTCTAATACGTTATTCACCCTAAAAGTCAACTTTTAAAAGCACAGCCCGCGTTAGATTTCGTGTTTTTCCACCGGCAGCGCGCTTCATTTTACGGGAAAGTCAATTGGCTCGATGGGAACTCGCTTTCGTTCATTCCCCAAATTATTAGTTCGAACACGACGTTATCTGATAGTGAGTCCAATCAAACATTGTGGCAATTTTCAGCTTCAAAGGAAATGAAAATTGAAGTAGAAATGTAAATGAAAAATATTTCAACTCTAAACGTTTTCTATGAAAAACAGAGTTACTTTCATAAAGGAAATGTTTATTTTGCAACTTTTCCGACTCTTCGTTAAGTAAAGTTTTTGCAATTTCGTTTCTACAATTATTTTTCAATGGCTACATTCCAATAACAAGCACTCCAGTTACTTATTCGAATTACAATTTCTGTGATTACGAAGTTTACATTTTACTTCATAAAACGAGGAAAATAAGTTGCTTTTTGTAGCGAGCAACGACGTTCCCTGCGGGTAAAATTGTAATTTATGCGCAGAAGCATTTGGAATGAAAATCACCCTGGCCTCTGAGATTTGAAAATTTTCAATCCAAACCTAATTTCTAAAAATTATATTCCATCTATAAAATTAATCGATCGAACAAGTAATTAAATGTCATTTCCGGACAACTTTAGTATCATCCGACTTTTTTATTCGATCCATCTGGGATTTGATTCCATAAAAAATTTGCATAAATCAGAAGCAATTTCCTGCATCCTCCACGATTCATTTAAAAGTTATGAATACACGAGAGAAGCTGAGTAAATCTGAGGCTATTTGGTTCCGGGTAATAAACCTTTTTATCGCTCGAGCGTGTTTGGACAGCTTACAGCAGTGTGTTTCTGTAAATTGGTAAAGGGAAAGGGCACTTGCGTATCAAGATCACGGATAAAGGATCGATACCCCGGTTTCTCCAATGGAGATTTCTCGTGAGGAAATATGGAAGGGCGTGCTACCGCAGAAACGAGAAGTGAACCGAAAATGTATATCGGAATGATGATGTGAACGTACCGGAATGGCCACAGGGGAAAAACGGCATTAGACGCGAGAGTCAACTTCATATCGGCGAGCTCTTTGTGTCCCCGTATCGAGACAAGACATATTTACATTTTATACATATATTCGTCCGTGGAATACGCATACAGGCTTCTCCTCCCAATTTTATTTGCTCGGAGACTTTGAAAAGTTGAGGAAGAGAAGCTTCGGTAAACAGTAACTTTGTCAAATTCGAGGGGAAATAATGCCGAGTGGGAAGTTTCCGAGCGCACGCGGGATCGAAACAAATGTGCATCGAAATACGCGTATGAAGAGAACTCTATATTTTACCGTGATTTGCATGTAACCGCTACAACGAGGTATGCCACTCAGCCACGGGGAACGGGTGTGGAAAAAATATCGATCGAATCTTTCATTTCTAGCCCTTGGAGAACGCCTACGTCAACCCCAAGACTTCTCGGAATCCATTTGTGAAACAGCAAATTACCATCTTATACCGCGAGGCCAGCGGAGACGGTGACTTATGAGCTGTGCTTTCCCGTACTCGAAACCGCGTGAAAAATGCCGGATGAAATTTTTGCGATCATCGCGGATATTTTCCGTTGTGGAGAGAAAAAAACCGCACGTTTCAGTTGCCAACGAATATATCCTCAACCAGGGACGTATTAATTTTTATGGCAACATGTTTTCGTTTATACATCAATTTTTAATGATACTAGAAAAACAATGATGTAGCGCTGGAAAATGAAATTACGTGAAAAGCTTTCGGAAAATTATCGACGTTGTTTTATCGCTGTCAATTGCGCCTTGTCATTTCGGCGATTTTTAATCTTCGCCATTCCCGCGACAGTCGGAATTATGTGACACGTAGAAACGTGCGTTTTCATCGGACAGAGACGAATAGTCCTACAAGGAATATCCGGCTAATGCTTCCAGAGAATAGCTACACGAATTTTCTAGTAGTGATAAAGTGTTTCGGGCACATAGATAATATATAAGGGAACCAGCGTAGCGAGCGCGCAACTACAAAAGGAAGTTTCTCTGTGTCTTGAGAATGCAGAGAAGTAAAAACATTCGCGGCTCCTTTATACATATAAGCGTTTTAATGTAGGAAAATATTTTCTTGGGAATGCCGTTACGCGCAAAATGTAACGTTGATTTTGAGGAAAAGTACCTTAAGGGGTAGTGGGCCAAATTCAACAATTTTTTGTTGTACTTAAAATTCATATTTCAATGCAAAACGAAATGTCATTTAATAGTACAAGTATCGAACTACTCATTTTAATTTTTTTGTTGAAATAGATTGAAAAAAGGGCGAGATACAGCAAATCTCCGGAATTTTGTTTGTTTTTCGGTGCACACGATAATTCGAAATCCTTTTATCTGAAAAATACGAGTAAAAGGATTCTGTTAGTAGACATCAACATCTGCTAAATGAACGAAGGATTTTTTTTTCCGATAACAACTTTTGATTTCATGAAGAAAAAACAAGAATTTTGAGAAGCCAAAAAAGTGACTTTTCAGTTTTTCCACTCCCATTTTCGTAAAAATTGGAATTTCGAAAAATCCTTCGTTCATTCAGCAGATGTTGGTGTCTACTAACAGAATTCTTTTACTCGTATTTTTCAGATGAGAAGATCTCAAGTTATCGTGTGCACCGAAAAAAAAAAATTTTTCGGAGATTTGCTGTATCTCGCCCTTTTAAAAATCTATTTTAACAAAAAAATTGAAATAAGTAGTTGGATACTTGTACTATTAAATGACATCCCGTTTTGTATTTAAATATAAATTTTAAGTATAAAAAAAAATTCTTGAACTTTGGCCCACTCCAACTGCATGTAACCCCTTATTTTAATACTGAAACAGTCTTCATGTATTTATTAATAAATAGTGAACAGAGAAAAGCAGAATTCTCATAACCCGACAAAATATTCCGTGAATTTTCATTATTCAATACCTAAAAACAAAAGTTAAAACCTGAACCTGAGGCACTCTCCTCCGCAAAATATGATGCGGTTGAATTTGGGCGATCAATTTTCGTTTTGTTTGGTTACATGATACATCACCGAACATATTTCGAGGTGAAGATTACCGTAGTATCATTACGGAATTAAGTTCCGTATAGTTTGGCATGTATCGTAAATTCGCCCTTTGGGAAAATTTGAAACTTGTATTGCGCTCGGGGATTTCCTTAATTAGCCCTCAATCTTCCCGTGCATTGAATGGCATAGTAACTAATCGTTCATTTTCGTGCTCTAATTACAATTCCTTTCTCAACAATTTCAGCCTGCGAAAACTAAAAACGTTATTCGTTTCGTCTTCAATTAAAAAAACCCAGAACATAGAATTTTTATTGCAAAGTTTTCCTAAACCAAATTGATGGAACATTGAAACGACTGGTGAAAATTACGAACGTTGACGGTTATACGGTCGCTCCGTTAATTTAATAAAGTGCTTTTAATGAATGGGTTCGATCATAGAAAGTGACGCGATGAATCATCGGGGCAAACTTTGCCGAGAGAATTGAAGTGTCTGCAAACTACGGCCATGAAAGCGCGATATCGTTACGCACGCGCTCGATCGAACGAATATTATCGCAACAAAGGGGAGATTTGGTAGAAAACTTGCAGCGTAATCCTGAAAAAGTCTTTTAAAAAATTAACGCGCGCGAGTCGTTCCCTGTACATTTAAATAATTGTTACGGCAACTCGCGTGTCGGCGACCAGGAAAAATTGTTTCTGAAGAAAAGTTTTTATTATTTTGTAATTTTAATGAAGAATAGAAGCGAAACAAGCGAACTTGGGAAACTTGCATTGTTAATTTCTCCAGATGTAATTACGCGACGCGTTGATTTACATAAAATTGAGGGTATCTGTGTTTGCTGAATGTCAAATCGGGAAATTAAAATAAGTCAGGAGGTACACTGGATATAATCTCGAAGCCTGAGGGATGTTTTTGTTTCATTATAACGAGTTCTACACCGCTCAAAGTCCTTGAAAAGTCGTGGCAAGTCTGCAATTACGCTACCCTTGCCGACTATAAATTTCTATGCATACATATTCAAATCCCCTGACCCTTATGAAATAATCATGGAATTATTACCTTCAGGCAGTCGACGATATCCCACACATCTTGCGAAATCCCTAGATTTCCTATTCTCTCTTACTTTTTTTTCTACAAACTGGCCTTTGAAAATTATTGCAAGACTGTTTGCCCTCTGTAAAAAGCCCTTGGAATGGATTTTATTCGCCGCTTTCATTTGCATGTTTAAAAATTCCGAAATTAAAGAACGAATTAATTAAAACGCACAGGAAGTTGCTCGACTCGCAACTTTTGTTTTACGACTGCAACCTCTTTTTCGGCTTGTCGGAATTATAAAAAATGCAGTATTGGTTTTTCGGGTTTGGGAAATCATGCATTTTATATAAAAGCCGTAAAGTTTTGTACTTTGTATGTCGCGGCGGTTGGAAAAAGACAGGGTAAAGTCGGGGGGGGCGAAATGAATTTCGTGCGAAACCCATCGGCGATTCCGCGGCAATATTCCCTTGAGAAATCGATCTCGACGCGGCATCATAAAGACGCCGCGAAAAATATCTACTTTGCCGCTGGGAAAGTTCTGATAAACTTGCACAGTCAACAAGATCGCGCGTCAAGTTACGTCCCTCGTGCTTATGAACGTTGCGCCGACGCCGTGTTTACCCTGGTTAATGTAACTCGCGCTGATGAGCCATTGTGAAAACAGAGAGTCCGGATAAGCAAAAGAGAAACGTTTCGTTATTAGACCAAATCGATATATCCGTCTCCGCAACTGTTATTATCGCGAGATAGCCAACGCGAAAGTTTCTATCGCGAATATGAATTACGAGCTTGGCAAAGTTCTCTCTAATAGCGGATTTGAGATCCAGGATCATTGGTCCAAGTTTCTTTGAACTGCGAGTATTCGAAATTAATTATTCGTGTACGGGAAACCCCGAGGATTATCTTATTACTTATTCGTGGTACAGTTCACAACGTTTCAGTTCATTCAAATTCGGATTTTCCTCGGTTTTCCGCAACAAAAGCTAAAAAAGAATTGAGAACGACAATTTTTAATTACAAATTTATTTCGTTTTGGTCCCAAAGTTCACTAATTTTTGATTTTTTTCGCGAAGAAGCATAAAAACCAGTAAAATTTTTCATGATTAATAAACGAGTCTCAATATTAACAGAATGTAATGAAGAGTTTTTTATTCAACTTCTCCGGTTCGGCTGTTTTAATTCCGTTATTACAGATAGAAAATGAATAAATTTAATCAAACTAAACATTAAGTCCGCAAACAGAATTGTAGACTGCCTCGGGGTTTACATTTCATCTCGTTAAATAGATGAAAAAAATTACATATTAATGAAAATCTTTGTTCCAGAAATCACTCGACTAAGTGAATCAAAATCGACGAAACTTTTTATATAAATTGAATGAATAAGTTTCATGTTAAAATCGGCGCGAGACTGGAATCAATCCATATACAATGAATCAAAATTCACAGGAAAACATCGTAAGGGCGGCGATTATTTGACGCGGGTAAAAGAGATTTATAAATTGAATGAACAAGTTCGATCGTGTCGAAATTGGCGCGACTTTTCGACGCTGCGCGAACGATGCTTCATTGTACGCGCATTATCCCACGACATTTCACAAAGGTGTTACAAGAGGGTCGTTTTTGAAAGAGGGACGAGAAGAAATCGAAGCTGGGGAACAGAAATTGTACTACGCTCCTCTTCCTCTAGATCAAATACATGTAGTCCTCTTTCTTAGTACTATAACCACAAATTTCAAAGATTTAAAAAGAAAAAGTTACGCGCGCTCGCGTATGCGCAGTCGCGCATGGTGTTACTTCCGGCGTATAGACGCTCCGACTTCATTCTTTTTCTTTGTGTCTTGAAAGCCACAAGTTTCTTTTTCGAAAAACCGAATTCGCACACAGAATACGAATTTCGGTCATTCTGAAAGTTAGTTTCAACGATGGATCGCCGTCAAAGGAGGAACGACAAGAAAGTCAGGCGATATTTGAAGAAAATCGCCAAATACGGGGACCATGATTTACACCACATGGTGAACGACTTACAGAGTAGGTTTTTTCATTCTTTCTTTTTCTTTTCTAGAAATATTTACATTGAGTTATCACTCAAAATCCGAGAAAAAAGGGTCCCACCACTTTTGATGTGAATGGAAGGGGAATAAAGAAAAATTTTATTCCTAACCTCAAAACCTGTCGTTGGAATCGTGGGAAAGATGTAACATTCACTTACCGGAGGTGTTATTACACCTTTTTTGGTAAAATGAGTTATCACTCATTCCCCGAGGCCCCTAATCTTGGGCTCTCATACGAGTTATAACTCGTATTCCGGGGCATCGACATTCAGTTTATTGAGTTATCACTCAAACATGAAAAATTCCTTTTTTACATCGGCGTTTACTTCACGCAGGTAAGAAACATCGTTCTCGCAGAGATTCCCACTCTCGACGCCATTACCCGGGTCAGCGTAGAAGCTCATCCCGTTCGCAGAGCCCTCGGTCGCGATCTCGTTCACGATCCCAGCACAGTCGCCGGTCTAGGTCTTGGACAAGGGAGAGTCGCTACACCGAAAGCAGCTCGGAATATTCCCAACATTCTCGAAGAACGGAACGTTCCAAAGAGAACCGAGATACGAACGGCAATGCAGCTGTCGTGGACTCTCAAACAGTAAGCGAAACCACAGGAGCTGATCAACAACTGGCCGACAAGGTACCCAACGAGTCACTCATTTCGACCGAGGAAATTCGAGGAATTTGCAGCAAACCGATCTACACCGAAAGAAAGTTTGCACCAGAGGTCGACTCGGATCTAGCCGCCCGCTGGCACGAGGTCTTGGTCAAGGGCGTCCCAGAAGCTCTTATAAAGGATCTCACTGAAAAACATCCCCCTCCAAGTAACTGCAAACAGTTTGACCCGCCGAAATTGAACGACGTGATCCGACCTATCATACCGGAGTCCGTCAAAACAAGGGACGAGCGCATAATAAACAGACAGGAGAAGATCTCGGCTGCTCTGTCCTCCGTAGTGGAAACGTTTTCCATCGTGATGAAATCCCTGGCGATTCCAGAAAGACAAACTATCTTAGAGAAGTTTGATGACACGATGATTCTCATCGCGGATCTTCAACACGACGAGTCGATGATTCGCCGAAATTTGATTCTGGCAAACCTGGATCGGAATATGAAAGACCCACTCACTGCTACGCCCATTACAGCGAATATTTTCGGAGACGACCTGCCAAAGACGGTGGAAACAGCAAAGGCCATGCAAACGACTGGAAAGGAGCTCAAGAAAATCATAAAAGCTGCTCCTCCGAAAGCTCCAAAAAACGTGAAGAGCCCGCCTCGCAACTTTCGTCCGGAACACAAGAAGAACTCTTCAATGCAAGGCGGGGAGAAGAATCGGACGTCGACATTCCAGTACAAGCGCAACTTCCAAAACCGACGGAACTACAAGAGCCGCGACAACAAGGACAAGGACAGGAGGTCTTCGCCTCGACGCCGCCAATAAATGACGTGAGCAAAGTTGCTGGGCGTTTAAGTGATTTTATCCCTCGCTGGGAGAAAATCACTTCCGATCCTAGGGTTTTCTCATGGCTGCGGGGGTACAAAATACCTTTTTCCTCCCGACCTTTTCAGAAAAAACCGTCGTTAGAATCAGTCCACTCAGGGTTGGAGCGACAAAGCTCGATACAGCTAGTTGACGAGCTGTTAATGAAAGGTGCAGTAAAGGAATGCTTTTCCAAGAGAGATCAATTCATCTCAAAAACCTTTCTCGTTCCTAAACCAAATGGGTCAAACCGATTTATTATTAATTTGAAAAATCTCAACAAGTTTATCGATCCACCGCATTTTAAATTGGAGGACGGAAGAACTGTCTGTAAATTAATCTCACAGGATTGTTTCATGGCGTCAATTGACCTTAAAGATGCTTATTATTTACTTCCAATTAGTAGAGAATATAGAAAATTCCTTCGTTTTTATTGCAATGGAAAACTCCTTGAGTTTACATGCTTACCTTTCGGTTTATGCACTGCACCTTTCGTTTACACTAAGCTACTAAAACCAGTGGTCTCTTACTTGCGCCAACGAGGAATCATCGTTATAATTTATATCGACGACCTATTAATTATCGGCGATTCACTACAAGAATGTACTGCTAATGTCAAGGTTGTCGAATCAACCCTGATGAATCTTGGGTTTATAATCAATTACGAGAAAAGTAGCCTGAATCCTTCACACGAATGCAAATATCTCGGCTTCATATACAACTCTAAAGACATGATTGTAAAGTTACCTGACGCCAAAAGGGAAAAAATTGTTACCCTTGCCAAACATTTTAAATTGGGTCAGTCCTACAAAATAAGGAAATTCGCAGAGGCGCTAGGCTTTCTCATATCTTGTTGCCCAGCTGTAAATTATGGCCTTGTGTACACCAAAGCTTGCGAAAGACTTAAATTCAAGGCGCTTTCTAGTAATGGAGAAAATTATGAAGGGCGGTTGACTATAGATTCCAATGTGTTTGAGGAATTACAATGGTGGATAAACATAGGCTCGAAATCTGTAAATCCAATTCGTTTTCCCATATATAGTCTCGAAATTTTTTCGGATGCATCAAAATCTGGCTGGGGAGCAGCTTGCAACGAAGAAAGTACAGGCGGTTCCTGGTCATATAATGAGAGACGCTGTAGTATAAACCTTCTTGAGCTCACAGCTGCCTTTTTTGCACTGAAATGTTATGCTCATGATCGATCCAAATGCCAGATTCTATTGCATATTGATAATAAAACAGCGATTTCATACATTAACAGAATGGGCGGCGTTCAACTTCAGAACTTAAGCTCACTTGCAAAAGAAATCTGGAGGTGGTGTGAATCGCGCAGTATATGGATTTGCGCTAAATACATAGCATCTAAGGACAATTCAGTCGCTGATGCTGAATCACGAAAATCAGACGTTAACAAAGAATTCGGTTTGTCACAAGAAGCTTTCGAAAAGATCTGTAGAACATTTGGCAACCCGGATATTGATTTGTTTGCTACACGAGTTAACGCGAAATGCGAAAGATTCATATCCTGGAAAAAAGATCCGGAAGCAATCGACATAGATGCGTTTACAGTCTCTTGGACAGGCGAATTCTTTTATGCCTTCCCCCCTTTCGCTCTAATACTTCGAACTTTGCAAAAAATCAAGGCTGAAAAAGCGGAAGGAATTGTCGTGGTACCAAATTTACCCTCGCAGCCATGGTACCCTGTATTTCAGAAAATGTTAATTTCTAAAACTATCTCTTTTCGAGCGGCTTCTCACATCACCTTTCCTGATCACAGGGAAATGCCCATTTTTTGGAAGAACCTTTCCCTGGTGGCAGGGGTTTTGTCAGGGAAAGCTTCAGGATGAGAGACACCCCTGTGGAAGCCCAGGAAATCATACTTTCATCGATTTCACCATCTTCGTGGAAACAATACGAATCTGGCCTGAGAAAGTGGTGGACGTTCTGCTGTGATAAGGAAACCAGCCCTTTTTTAACAGAGATCCCAACCGTTTTATCTTTCCTCTCGTCAGAATTTAACAAGGGAGCGGCATACGGCCGATTAAATACTTACCGTTCGGCCATTGCTTTAGTTGCCGGGCCAGGTTTAGCTCAGGACTTTAGGGTTAAAAGATTTTTTGCGGGAATCACAAGATCTCGTCCAAGTACTCCCAAGTACAATTGTACGTGGGACCCAAAAAAGGTCCTTGATTTTTATCGCGAATCCCCACCAAACTCGGAATTATCCACTCAAGAACTGTCCCATAAACTCGCTATTCTGCTGGCGCTCGTGACAGGACATAGGCTCCAAACGCTTTCTCTTATAAAGATTGGGAATATTCGCGAAAAGGAAGATAGAATAGAGATCTTTATTCCAGATAGGATAAAGACCTCGAAATTACATAAAAAGCAACCTGTGCTCATCTTACCCTTTTTCCCTGAAGAGAAATTATGCGTTGCTTCTACATTTAAGATATACTTAGCAAAAACGAAAAACAATCGTAATAATACTTTGGAATTATTTATCTCTTGTAAACGCCCTTATAAAGCGATCTGCTCTCAAACTCTCAGTCACTGGATAAAAGACACGTTGTCACTCTGTAACATAGATACGAGTATATTTTCTGGATACTCAACTCGTCATGCGTCAACCTCAGCAGCTTTCAGAAAGGGCATCAACATTGTAGAAATTAACGAAAGAGCTGGGTGGACCAAGGAGTCCCAAACATTCGCTAGGTTTTATAATAGACCGTTAGTCGAAGAAAATGATGCATTTGCGAGAGCAGTCCTTGAGAACTAAAATGCCTGTACCTATGTTTAGTTTTTTCATATTGAATAAATGTGCAGCGGAGTAAGAAATACTTCTCCATTATATTACAAATCTCCTAGCCGAAACGTGCTTTGAACAACTACATGTATTTGATCTAGAGGAAGAGGAGCGTAGTACAATTATATGATTAAACGAACTTACCAAGTGAAGTTCGATCATAATTGTACGTAGCTCCTCTTCCGAATAGATCAAAAGCCCACCCTTTATTTATTTTCCCTACGTAATATTACGCCCTACATTGAGACGTTTCGACTATAATAAAATACCTTCGAAAAATGTAGTCGGAGCGTCTATACGCCGGAAGTAACACCATGCGCGACTGCGCATACGCGAGCGCGCGTAACTTTTTCTTTTTAAATCTTTGAAATTTGTGGTTATAGTACTAAGAAAGAGGACTACATGTATTTGATCTATTCGGAAGAGGAGCTACGTACAATTATGATCGAACTTCACTTGGTAAGTTCGTTTAATCATATAATTTCAGCCTAACAAAAAATGATCGGTTAGAAAATCAACATATATTATCGCAATAATTTGAATAAATTTATAGCTGAAATTTAAAATTACATACGAAGGCGCATATAAGAATGGATAAAATTATATACAACATATTTAATTAATCAGTTTCATTAGCGGCAATATTTCTATCAAAAAATGCAATGTTTCAAGGTACAATCTGTTTTAAGGTAAAATACTCTCTTCTATAGAAATATGATATTAGATTGTGCGTTTATGATAGTTTATTGATGTTTTTATTTATTATACTTATTGTTCGAAGTTTTTCGTGTAAAAATGTTGAAACTACAACACTTCACAATTTTTCATACAAAATAGTTCGATTATAAAGCAGATATGAAATTGACTTTTTAACAATGTTTTTCGGAACCGTATTTTATTTTTCACAAACAAAACGTCTTAAACAGTGTAAAGTGATAGTTTACAGGTTGTTTCTTCTTCACCATCTGAAATTGTTTCAGTCAATAATATGGGATCCAGTGAAGGGACAGATCTGTTCCTTTACTGGAAAATCGCCGCGAATTACACATTAAGTTGTTGATAACTGAAAAAAAAAACTTGACAAGAGTCTAATTTTTTGGTAATCCCAACTCTACAGAATCCTATTCATGGCCGTTACTTACTTTTGACAGTGTGATTCATGCAGCTTTTATGATTGATTTGCTTACGCGGATTATAGCATCGTTACAATCGCCGGAACAAATCGATAAAATCATACTTAAAAAAAATAGATCGTAAGTGATTTCAAGTTCTTATAAATAGGTAAAATGTGAGGTCTGCTCCGTTACTAGTGCTAGTTCCTTCACTGGTGCCCTCGCCCTGTGCGCAATATGTTTGAACAGACATATACGTTAAATGTTCGTTAGGACATTACACATCGTCAATGAAATATTTTCTCGCGTGAAAGTAGGTTCCAAATATAGTCCTATATTATAAAAAGTCTACAGATTACGAATTTTCCAATTTTTCACATGTACCTAACTAAAAATAATTTTAAGCTGTTCGAAATTGACGAGTTTCGTATCGAGTTTCGTTCCGTTTTGAGCTCGTCGATATATTGCGATCCTCTTATGACACAAATTAATGACTCGACCTTTCTCCCGTGTGACACTGGCAATGTAAGAGTTTTAATTAAATTGGAGTAATTGCCTGAACATAAATAAGAGTAACCCAATGGGCAATTACAACGCTTAAATGCAATTATTTTATTTGTTCTGTTTTCGTTGATAGAATCTTTCTTAGCTCAGAGAAGTTTCTTGCCTTAAGAGTATAAGAAACTTGTGAATCCAAGAAATCGTTTCCTTTGTAATTATTAATCGTGGACACGAAGAAAAACAAACTAAACAAAAAAAATGTTGTGATCCAGCGCAGATTAGTACATTATAAACTACATTACGAAGGTCGAAATTAATGTTATCTTTTTGTTGAGAGTAACACTCTTTTATCGATGCAGGATTTAAAAAGTTTCGATTAAAGGAAAATCCAGTTTACAAAGTCTTATTTAACTTGTAGGTACGATTCGAGAAATAATTTGAAATTTTATCCGATGTAGTTAATTCCGTGAAAGCCTACATTTTATCGAAAAACAGTTCAAAAGTATCTTTGACTGAAAACATGAAAGCGCAAACACCCGTTTTTCTTTTTTACAATTGTAATTATGATTGTGAAAATAGTCACGTACAGTTTTAATAGGACCGCAAATTGAGCACTTTAAGATGAACAAAATTCTTTGCTTTCTTTATCATAAGGCGTAACATCATGAAAACGTAACTCAGTTCGCAAAAATTCTGCTACTTGAAATTAAAACTTAATAACAATTTGAATTCGAAACGCTTTGGAAATATATGTATGAACCACGAAGATGAAAACAATTCGTAATCATCACAATAACGTAGTATTCAAGCAAATCACTCAAGGCAATTTAATTTCTTCAACATCTCAAATCTGAAGTCGATGTTATGATAAACAAATTAATATTTTTATAAAATATTTATGCGATAAAGAAAAAGCTCGATTTTATGCCCACTGGTTTTCGTATTTTTTAAAAGTATCTAACTCTGACGTCTTTTGATCTCCTTATTAATTTCCAGAATGTATCTAAATGAATCGTCGTTGTGAAAATATATACGTCAATACTTGAGTAAAGTTCTGTAATGGAATTGTTACTTGTTCAACTTTGCTGAATGGCAAGAATCAGGTAAACTACGTAATACAACCCCTTCTAGAATTTTCACTTACATAATTTCCACTGAGATGAATTCACATGTTAAATAGGGTAATTTCGAAGGAAATTTTACGATCATCAAGATAACGAATTTTTAGAATATGAAACTACGAAATACAAAACTATTAATTTATGATAAAGTTAATTATTAGAAAGTTGTGCATAAATTCGAATGCAATTTTACGAAGATTTTAGTGGTTTTGAATTAATTTTCTGTTTTCGAAACAGCAGAAAACTTTTTTCAGTTTCTCAGTATTCTGCAAATGAAAATGAATGTTTGGATCTGTTGACACAACTATGTAAATCGTACGTGTAGAAAATAAAGGAGAAATTGCGAATTTTAATTGAGGATATACTTCAATGAATTGAAACATCAGAGTAAACAAACAAACGTAAACAAATGGAAATGTAAACAAACGAAATTGATTTTGTGAAAAATGTATGAATATATTCCTTCAAAAGAAACCGAACTCGATTGCATTGGAGTACTTATTTCAAAATCCATCAAAAATAATAATGGCTATGACTGAATTACTTAACGACATACACGCAATAAATTTATCCAGTCATAAATTTAAGTTATTTTCAAATATCAATAGAAAAGATCCTTACGAAGGCTTAAGAAGTTCAATCCAGCCTTAAATATTTCATTGTAAACGTGGCAAACCGTAGAATATCTATTCGATGGACACTGTAATGTTCAGTTTGCCAAGTTGCCATAAGTTCTTAACGACCCTCAAATCCTAAAGCAGAGCAAGAGTCATACTTTTGTGTGGAAGGTTTCATAATTTCTAAGCGAAGCTCATAGGCGAAGTTTCAAGTGTTGTTTCAACTGTAAGAGTTCAATTTATTATAAAGTCCAATTGACTCGGAAACTATTACAGAAAAAGTTTCGATGGCTTTAAAAAGGCAAAAAGAAATCAGAATGGAGCGATAGCATTAAGGAAAAAACATGGAATGAAAATAATCAGCATTTTTTGGAAAATAATACATAATAATCACCCATGGGGGTAATAATTTTAAGTTCCTACAGGTGTTAATATACACCTCAGTTATATTGTTCACAACAGTAGGTATATTCTCCAGAGAAATACGATCAGCGGATGCAGCACGAACGATAATGCGCGTCCGGTATATAAATACCAAGCAAATTCATCGCCCTACTACGCTTCTACTATTGAGTTGGTGCAGTTTGGTGTAGGCGAGGTACAATATTATATAGGGGTACAGCTTGCCCACTTTCCTCGCTGCTCACACGTATGAACTTATCGCTTGATCTACTGACTTATTATCACGATTAACAACTCGTCATATCATACAAACACTACAAATGATGAAAGAATAAAGTTATACAATGTTTCATACGTCGCAACTTTTCTTCAATAAATATAAAATTCTCGTCAGGTTGAACTTCAGTTCCTAAACGTTCTATCTGTCATTAATTTTTCTTGTTTACTGTGAAGAAAGTTTGTTACGGGTCAAAATAAACGTAATCGATCGATATTCGGAACTTTTGTAAAAACTTCTTCAGGATTGAAGATTATCTATTTAACACAGTTTGAATTAGCCTGAATCGATGTACTTTCGCTAAACTTATGTTTTGTACAATTTTAAATGAAAAATTATTAACTTTAACGTCTGAGAAAAGCAAGACTAATTTCTGGAAAAAAACTGCTTGTGAACGAATGTAACACACTTCATCTTCCCATCACAGAGTTAATACTCTTCGTTAGTAGAATTTCGCAGTTAAGATATGTGCAAAAGAAACATAGAGAGAAGATATATAATTTCGTCAAGCATGATACAAGTAGTTGTAAAAAAGTAAGCATAATCTCTTTCATCTGAAAATGGCGATACTTATGCAGAGCAAACGTAAAAACAAACTGGAATCAAATTAAGCCGACAGCACTTTTATACGATGGTACTTAAACATATAAAGCACATCCCATGCCAAGTCATTGAACGTAGTCATCGACCATTTTTTATTTCGCTGAGATTTTTTGAGATAAAAGCATACTCACATAAAATAATACATAAGTATCGATTTTACATTTTCCGTCAAGTCGTTTCATTGTTATTGATTTTTGGAAAACCGATAAAATTAACAACATCAAAATTTCCAACTAATGTATCTCTCTTGGAGGCAATTTACAATAAGGTAAATGTACCCTGTACCGGAAGGTTAAGGAAAAGTTGATAGTTCGAAAGTGCATAAATATGCAGTGTAACATAATAATGTAATTGCAAATAGACTGCATTGTGTATTAATGTTTCAAGAATCGTGTTATGAGCTTAAATAAGCATAAAATTGTTCGGAAAACTTAAAAAATCCCTTGATGTATAAAAAAGCAGGGTTGTACCTTGTACCGGAACCTAGCATAACTGTTGCCCCTGTACCGGAACACCATGTTCATTGTATCGGAAGTGTAAAGTTATACGCATTTTGGGTCTAATATACATCATAATTTGAACAATGTGACTTAGAAAAATTCGTTTTAAAATAGCTAGAATTATGTTTTTTGTTGTTAAAAATTCATAATCAATAAAGGTTGCGAAAAATTGTTTAGAACTCAAAACTGACCTCAATTGAAAGCGGTCGAATGTTGACTCTTTACAGCTCAAGTTCTGAAGTTCTCACAATATTTTATCTTATTTGCCTACTATGCATAACGTAAAAGAAAAAAATGCTCGTTTTTAGAACATTTTATTACATTTAACACACTGATAACTATCTGCCGATTATGATCGATGTAAATCCGATACAACGAACATGAGTCGGTACATTATACTTTGTACCGGAACACATTATTTATTCAAAAAACCGAACTATTCAACTAAAGAACTTATTGCCGTTCAGAAATATAGACATTCCTAAATGATAATTAAGTTTGTTTAGGACAGATCAGTATATTTTTCATAATTTTTTTTGCTTACGAAAAATTGGTTGCATTTTACCGACAGGGCTAACGCAGTGGAAAATTCATGATAAATCGTGTTTTTCTTCACGCACGCACCAACATAATTTTTTTTTTCTTCTATATTATAAGCACTATTAAGATTATTTTTTTCCTATTGAATACATTGACTATGAATAGTCCTGTAAATGTCTCATCCTGTTAATTTTCTCGAAATATTAATATAGTACTCCCACTTTTTCAAGATTGATCGCAGATTATGCTTCCGGTACAAGGAACACTCCAGTACAGGGTACATTTACCTTTATGTAAACAAAAAAGCTTTGTCTTAAAATGTACTTCAAGAAGAAAATATTGAAAAAAAAATTGCCAAACATTTGATTATTATCACATGTAGATTATTCAAAAAATTGAGTGAAAAAATTAATTTTTCAATAAGAATACCCCTTTCAATTTTTTCTGTAAAAATTCTCCATCGGGAAAAATGTCCATTGAGGTCGCTCATCGTGGTACTCGAATTTTTCCTATTTTTTAGAATAAAATTTCTTTATTAAGAAATTACAAATCATCTAATTTCTATTTGCCATAATTGTACTCTAATTATTTTGTCCATCATAAATCGAAAAGGTCTTGCACGTTTTTGCTAAAATCAACCGCGTCTCGTGATAATGCAGTTTCCGTTGATTTTCAAATATTCATCATGTAAAAACAAATGCTCAATCAAATGCTAGTAAACAGTTGGTTTTAGAAAAACAGTGTAGGTGATCTCCAATGGATACTGAACCGAATGATTTTTAATAGTATATTGTGCACCGAGAGCGAAAACGGGCGTTTGCGCGCCCGTTTTTTCTCGAGGTTCACATGCTTTTTTCTTTAACAGAGGAGCGAGAATGCGGGTTTTTGCTCTGTTTGGGAGGAGCTTAAACGGGCGGTTCCGGGTTTTCGTGGTGGATTGAAAATCCACCATTCCTTGGACCCGCAATCGCTCGTTTTCGCTC